>JAWWEM010000054.1:3003141-3039156 GCA_035582935.1 Ormyrus thymus | reverse complement strand
AATCTTTTTTTTTCTTCTCATATCTCAAGTTACGATACAGAATAGTAATTTTTACTCCTTTTTTTCTCTCAGTGTAGGTTGAGATTATATTCTCTTGGATATATCAGATTTTACAGGGTTTTAAAGCAGTTTTAAGTTATAAGTTTTATTTGCTTTTTTAATAAATGATTAATTTATTTGTAACTTTAAGAACTTTTTAAAATTGTCAGAAGTAAAAAAGAGAAGAACAAAGCACGCAAAGACAATTTTAAAAAGTACAAAAAATTAAAAAAAAAAAGCTGAGCTTTACTTTGTTACTAGTTACTGTATTATCAAATTTTGAAAACGTCGACAGAAATCTTATACTTACCCTGTACACAGTCTTAAAGATTTAAAATAATCTTATATATATGTTTAAATTACAGCAGTGGAAAGAGAGTATCGAGTGTTATGTTAATTACAATTTCAATGGTTTAAAGTAAGTTATTGTTGTACCTCATAAACGCAGCTAAAAAAATCATGTTATGCAGACATAAATTTAGTTTTTTATTTTTGTTTTTGAAAAATCGATGTAGTAATATATTATCTAATTGTTTCACATACATTTACAAAATATTGAATTTGTTACCTACAGGAAACGATTTAGGAATAAAATCTCTACTATTACAGAAAAGCAAACAGCATCGATTTATATTTTCTCATTAATGTATATTATTTATTATAAATAAGTTAGAAACATTGATTTCATCGTGGGCTTTGTAAGTGTTTACATTTTTTACACACAGAAAGAATACCCAACACTTTACGCATTTTCTTCAGAAAACTTTATACTTTTTTCAATATGACAAGAAATGATTTTACAAATGAAGTTTAGCCACGAATTTGTGCGTCATTCGTTCCTTCATTTCTCTCTCTCTCTCTCTCTCTCTCTCTCTCTCTCTCTCTCTCTCTCTCTCTCTCTCTCTCTCTCGCTCTCTCACAACTATTATCATTTTTTTTTGTTTTCATCAAGTATATTTTTTTCATTTATGTTGTAGCGCGCGAGGTGCGTGTAGGTATATTACTCTTGCTTTCATATTTGTATTTTTTCAACAGACAGAACCGCAACATGCAAACTTACATTCGTCTTCATTAATTTGATGTGTACATTTATTCGAATTGTCTGCCTTAGTTTTCTGTCTATCTCTTCGTATAAACGCTTTAAATATCAATTAAACTCTTTCAACTAAATTTTTTGAATTTTCTTTTAAAATCTATCTTGGTTACAAAAAGGAAAAGCATTCTTTTTTATACTTTATTCCGAGATACCCGTACTTGTTACCGTCTACTTCATTACGTGAGAAAATACTTTTTCTTCAAAATTCATTGCCAAGAACAAAGTTTTTCATTGCATAGTGAATTAAATAGTATATACCTCGGCTTCGCCTCGGCCGACAATTACGTGTGATCTGAGGCTTTCTTTTTTACTGGCCAAGGTATGTAATATAATGCATATATCGTAAAGTGAATGCATGTCACAATATCCGATAGATCTTAGCAAAAATGCACAATTTCTTCTCAATGAAAAACTTCAAGAGACAAATTTGTAGACAAATAAAGCGTTTAGAAGGTGCAAAGAAAGTAGAAAAATTTCTTCATTACCGATACCAGCGAGATTCAACGAATACCTACTTTCTACGGCTCGGCGCATTGTACATCAATTCTTTTATTCTTTCTTAAACTTCGTCATTTCGAAAAATGTCTTCAGTAGAGTACTCGGACTCCTCCTGAAGCAATAATACCGCAATTGCAATCCTCGGCCTCATTCATTCTCGCACTCGCCATTCATTTCTATTCTCGCTCTCTCTCTCTATTCTTTTCCTTTTTTCACAATTCTTAACTTTTTATCTGCAATTGCGTCCTTTAATTTCACTACAGATAGTAATAATCGTCAGTTTCTTTACTTTATTTCACTCGTTATTACTTTTTCTCTCATCCATCTTAATTTCTTGTTTTTCTTTCTAATCTTTAAAACATTGATCGTCAGTCTCGAGCATTCTCACTTCGCACTGAAAACCAAGCAGTATTATAATTATTATTTAATATTATTTGTTGTTATCTCTTAATATTATACTTAATTCAATGTATTTATATATTTTGTATTCTTCCATATAAACTCATTTTTCATCATCATAATTATCAATAATCAGTGTAATTATCAGTATTATCATCGTGAACCAAGGATAGATTGTTATTTATATTTACTCTCGCGTTTATACGTCTTTCTATTTTCGCACGTGTGAAACTTTATTTCAGTTTTTCATCTTGATGGCATTAATGCATGGTGTGTACATGTATGTGTATAGATGTGCGCGCCACAGTTGTCGATCGCCCTGTATTATTTATTTACTCACTTTCGTTCTTTTGCTCGTACATACGCTTTAGGTACTTTGCACTTTCTTGTACACCTTTTTGTGTTTTGTTTGCTTGTATTTTGCTTTTTTGATTAAAGTTGCGAGCGCAAGAAAGGACAAGAACATCGGCGCACTCGCGCATCTTCGTATATCTATATATGCACGTTTATATATACGTATAGAAAGGGCTGAGCGGGACGTTAATCAATTCTTTTTTTTTTTATTTTCTTTTTCTTTTTATGGACGTGAAAACTTTCGGGGCTTTAAAATGAGAGGTATTTTTTACAATGATTCTCTTGTAAAAAAGCTAACAAAAATTGTAAAAGTATCAACACTTTTTAGACTTTCATTATTCAGAGTAACTTATGTAGATATAGTTAAATTAAATACTTTGTATAAAGTTTAGTTAAAGTTAAGAAAACTTATTTTAATGACACATTTTTCATACAAACCAAGTATACAAGTATAAATTATTATTTATATTTACAAAAGAATTGCACTATTATATTCTACTCTTCCTAAATGAAGTATCTACTTCGCTCATCAATATGACAACTTGTCGAAGTAAAAATTCTGAACCTTCTATAACACTTTTTTAAATCTATTCAAACATACAATAATTTACAATTTATTATATTCTTATTTAATATAATAACACTTAAAGAGTAGGCATTTGGAAATCTGCACAAAGATTCAACATATGAGCTATTTATCAAAATCTAACGCGAATGTTCGCGTTCAAATCCATGGGCCGCGGAATGTTCTTAATATCCGTACAAATTTCCAAACGGTACACGTACAGTACAAGAGAAAAAACAATCCTCATTTTAAAGTTCTGAAAGTTGTTGTCGCGACCAACGTCTTGTTTTTTATTCGCTTTTAAATTCCCATTGAAGGAGAAAAAATCAAATTGTACAAATTATCTTTTTCTTCATTGGCATTATAATTCTTTGTTAACTGGTATTTTCAATCTTTTTTTCTTTTCATTATAAAGGGGAATAAAATTGCGCTGTCCGGCTTTGAGCAAGCGCAGGCAGTGAGCGAATCACCATAACACAAACCATTAATTCGTTTTTGTAATGTCTATGTTTTCCTTTGCCTTAAATCATTTATAATTCATTTATATTCTTCTTCTTTACTTAGTTTCCCGCACAACTTATTTCAGAGTTTCACAGTTAAAATGATTTACATCGATGAACCCTGAGTATGGAGTCGAGAAAAGTACAAACAGGGACAGTGGCGGGAGTCGCATTTATTATTTAATAATTACTCCAATGTTGACAGCCCCGTGCACGGAGAAAAACATTTTAATGCAGGGAAAATTACTATACTTCATACAAAAATTTGTTATAGGTTTAATCATTTTCACTAAACTTACAGCAAAAATTGCTAAATTTTAAAAAAAAAATTATGAAACCTACAGTAAATTTTGTTCTAGAATCTAGTTATTTTCCCTCGGTTTCAAAGACTTCTCGAGTTACTAACGAGTATAATAAATCTTCCTAAAAAGCTTTTCTTCGTGCGCACCATTGGGTTACCATGTCATCGCAAAATGTACTAATTTGTGTATATTTGTGCCTTTGTTTTGAATATACGGGACGATTGCACGACGCCTATTGATTTTACACAAATCCAAAAGTAAATACTCCTTCATGATGGACAGAGAGAGATAGATAGAAATTATTTTTACTTTTGTCCACTATTAACTGTAGCTTTTTTAATGAAATATACGGGAAGAAAAGAGGCTCATTAGTCGATGAGAAGATGTGGTAGAGAGAGATTTTGTTCAATAAGCCAAGGGACAATTCGGAGTATCGTCTTCAGAGTTGGTCCTTTATAATTGTGGGTTGCCGATAAAAATGATAGCGTTTCAGCTTTCGACTCATTCGAAACATTAAATTTTGTACTTCTTGAATTGGTGATGCAGAAAAAGCTTATTTCATAAAGAGAAATTTATGTATATTTTTCATAAAACACTTCGAGCATATCAAACTATTTTCAGAACTTATATATTTTATATTCTACACGATTTTTAAACAAATAGATTTACACATTACTTATTGATCGACATTTAGGTTGTATGTATATATTTTTTTATATTATCGCAATTATTTTCTTTCCACAAATTGTAAAGTAATATAAATACGCATAAAATACATTTCGAATTTATGAAAAATTATAAATTTTAAAAGCTATTTTTTGCATTTTAATATAAAAAGTATTAGCTAAAGAGAAAAAAATTTTGTTCGGTTTTTTTAACAAATTTAAACTATAGCTAGTCTCTGTTTGCAAATAGTTTGTACAGTAGTACAGAGTAATCAAAATTCATTGCACTTGCATTTTTTTTAATTACTAAGTAAAATTCTTAAACAATAAAATAATTATTATTCTTTTTATATAGTTAATCAATTCGAAAATATATTATAAAGTAAAAACATAGTTTTCTATTCTTTATCTTCAGAATCAATTAAACGTTATCATTCCTATTTGCAGCCGTTCCAGTCATTCATTGTCGTCGACGATTAAAATAAACGTAGCAATCCTAAACACCTTCCTCGGAAAGAAGACTAGATCTTTGCTCTCGGAGGACAATCGAGATCGCAGCCCTCACACTACATTGAGAGCCCACTGCTTTTTTAATCGAGATCAAAATGCACGATTATCGTCAACACTTTAGATCTCGTTTCGTTTCTTTGTTTTTAAATTCTTATTTATTATTAGTTTTGCATCGTTTCTTATATTATTTTTCTAATGAACATCAAACAAGACGAAGTATAGTATTTCCTTGTTGTGTTTACATTCAAGAAAAGTTTGATTTGTTTGGTTAAGAGATTCCATAGAAAACATTAAACGTCTAAAACATTATCATTAAAAGTTCAATCTTAAAAATTAAATTAAATTTTCTTTGTATGCAATATAGACAAACATAGAAGACAAAAATTTGAAATGTAAAAAAGATATTACAACCTTTAGAAACGTTGGCAACAAACGTATTTGCTTGAATTGTGCGTTGAATCACATAAAAATGCATCCTAGGAAATCTCAAACCCAGAATTTCTATCTTCAAATGTGAAGAAGTTGAAGTAGGAAAGGGTAAGCAAAAAGTATGAATCACGTAAAATTGTGTATGGACCTCATTGCCCTCGCATAGTACATTTTTATTTACTTGTCGACTTACCTCGACGTTCCCTAATCTAGATATTTTTGTATATTTATTATATATAACAATATTTATACGATGAATTGTGAATTTCAGTTACATGCAGAAAGAACTTTTAGTTGTTTCTGGCATAGTTAAAAAAGAAAAAAAAAGAAATACTTTGGCTCTTCGCGTTTAACAAAGGACTGTAATAAAAAAGCCACACTATTAAATGGCACTAGAATTTCTCTCACTCATGTCTCCATCTAATTCATAATTAAAAAGCTTCTCGTACAATTCTTTTATTTCTATCAATTTCGTATTATTTCGTGTCATCTATCGCTCGCATTCATTCAACTTACAAACTTTCTATCTCACTCTTTCTTTCGCAGTTTTCTAAAGAGAAAAAAATATAAATAAACACAATTTACCACGTTTCTAATTCAAATCCATTAACAACGATTTTAATTTTACCATTGTCTCTCAACTCCTTAATCGATGTGTCGATGATTATCCGTATCTATCTCTCTCGAAAAATCTTTACATCGACACAATCTCTCATTTTAATTGTATCTAATTAATTGTTTAATCTTTTTCCTTTATCTGCGACTCTCAACCCGAGACTGACACTGGACAGACGTGGTACGGCATGGCTAAATACGCGGTACTTAGCTGCTGCGATTTTTCTCAATATGTAATTAATAATTCACATTTTCTTCTCTATACTTTATTTAATTTTCTCTCCTTACTCAAATCTATCAATTTCTGTACGTTTCATATATATATAAAAATTAAGTGACATCTCAGTCAGCCGAGCTCCATCGATTAAATAAGCTATATAAAAAGGTAACAAATTCAGCACATTCAGTGTGAAATTAAATTGGATCGCCAGTTCGTCGGAGGGGTACATGAGAGATTTCTTTCTTTCGTTTTTTTTTTTTTTTTTTTTTAAGTTTAGAAGGGCATTTTGATAAGAGTAAACGATCATAGAGATTTTATTTCTGTTTGTTTGAGTTGATTTTTCATATTATTATTAGTATTATTTTTGTCTTCCATACAGAGAATAGGACGTTAAATGACGTTATTAGGTCCTTGATCAACCTTTCTACAATTTTGATTCCCTGACGAGCAATAGTTTTCTTATCAGAGATATATTTTCTTCTTTTCTGCATTCTTTTCTTTAAAAACTAGCTAAAATTCGTTTCTCAAGGACTGAGAGAACGCTCGGGGAGCCAGCCTAGCAGTAAGATATTCTACATATTTTCTTAATTCAATGACCGGCTTTCTCCTCGTGTTCCCAGTTAAATATTCATTTTTTTTTTTAAATTCCTAGTACACACAAAATGGTCTGTTTGTTTTTTAAAATATCCCCTCATGGCGTGTGCCACGCGTGCTCTCCTCTTTACTTCTTTACGATGCTTCTGCTCTGAACTCCCAAACCGTTAAAATCTTCAATAAAATCGCGCTCGGTTTTAGTATTTTACATCAACAGACACGCACGCACGCACGCACGCACGTTAATATACATACGCGTTGTAACCGTTGCTGCACCTGTTTTTGTTCCGTGTGAGTTGTTCTTGTCCCAGTCGTCGTCTCCGTCAAGGTGGTCTCGGTCTTCGTCGTCTTAGTGGTAGTCGTGGTGCGAGTCGAAGTGAGGATGCGCGCGCCCGTGCCGTGTCTAAAATGCGTACGGTTGATGACGAATCGTCGTCATCCAAGCCGTAAGAGTGTCTGCAAAAGAGCGACGACGTTTTCGCCTTTTGACGCTACAAGGAAAGCGAAGACGGTACCGCGATCGTTGCCGCTGTTGCTGATGCTGCTGCAAGTTGAAAATTGAGGCTTCCTTCCTCGACGACGCACAGCAACACCGCCGCTGGGGCAAAATAATTCTCTCTTTCCACAGATTTATCCTCGAGGAGCTTGCGCATTTTACACCAAATTGTATTCCTTCAAATTGGACTGGAGGATTGTGTCCTTTACTGCCGCGAACACGAATCTGATGTTTTCCGTATCTGTTGGAAGGAGCTTCAGATTAGTTACAAGTTCGCCGACAGATGGCGCTCGAAGTCGCTTATTCAGATATCAAATTTTCTGCTTGTATAGCCAATATTTTTGATACCATGTTATAGTTAAAATATTGTAAGCGACAAATGAGCAAAAGAAAAGTAATATTTAGATAATATATTCTAAGCATGTTAAAAATGATTAAATATATTATCAAGCTTTTAACTTGAACACAGTAAATCTGACGACATTAAATTAAATCTAAAATGTTCAAGAAAGTGACAATGTTTGTTGTTAATATTTCATGGAAGTGCACGATTCACTTTTTTAATAATAAAAATTTTAAAACTATCACATAGAGTTAAATAAGCAGTTAAAGCACTTACCCCGTTGTTAAATAAAATTAAAAAGCATTCCTTTCGTGCACATAAAAAAATAAATTGAATAGTTTTTAGAAAAAATGTATTTTCTATAATCAGACATATAAATAAAGAAATAATAAAAGTGTTTAAGCCACTGAATTAATCCTTGTAATCAGAAGTAATTCGGCAGATTGTTTCCTTTTTAATTTAATAACAAAAAATATTTCGTGTTTGAAATAAAATTCTTCTCTTTGATTATGAGATATAACAAAGTAAAATAGCTAGTGAAAATGCTATTGGCTGTGATACTCGTATTTCACGTTGTGTTGAATTGTCAGAAAGACAGTAGAAGACGGAATAAAAGAAAAGTAAAACAAAGTGAATTTGGAAAGTAAGTTGTTTTATCTATTTTGAATATGTTTGCGTGCATAAATTTAAACGCAACATCATAGAAATTTAAAAAACAGAAAAATCTCACGAGCTATATATATTCTGTTTTCTGTACCAATGAAACGAACCGTTAGTCAAAAATCATAGCATCAATGCAATATAACGTTATTTATTGTAAAACAAATATAAGATGTAGCTATCAGATAAAGAAGACGAAAAAGAATGCTGTACGCTCATGCACTTTTGGCTCTCGATGAAATGTCTCTCTTCGATTTGAAGCACATTCAAGCCAAATTAAATTCCTTCAAGGCGCTCTGCATGATCGTGTCCTTTACAGCGCAAAACACAAGCTTGATATTTTCTGTGTCTGTAAAACGGTGAACCCACGAGTCCCCAGTCATGCGGCATGCAATTCAATAGAAAAAGAAAGAGTATGTTAGATATTCCATCACCTTTGAGAATTCATTTACAAATAAAAGGAGAATGCAGCTGGAGTTTACTCCGAAATTTCCCCATTTTTTCTGACCCGGAAAACAAATTATTACATGGGATAATGGGTAAGGTGCGTTTTAAACACATAAGAATCGTACACGTAAACATTGTACACAATTTAGCATGGCCCAATATATCTATATATAAATTTCACCCATGTTAAATTGTGTACAATGTTTACGTGTACGATTCTTATGTGTATAAAACGCACCTTGCCGGATAATGATTTGAAAAATTTGCCACAACATTTTTATCGAGAATAGCCAAAGTAGAATTTTTTCGAAAATATAATTAACATTTATATTAAATTGTCTGCCGCCTCCTTTCATAATTGATTAAATTAAAACTTGTAACAAATAATAATTTAAGTAGACATGCACATATACAAAAAGCGTTATTTGCAGCGTAGAAGAAAAATACAACTAGGGATTTGACATGCGAAGCAAATAAAGCAAAGTGAAAAATACGATACTTGTTGGCAAAGCTTATTGGAAAAAGCAGCAGACACTTACCTGTGGCGCACGTAAAATGAGAGTAGATAATCTTTTCACTATCTGGATTAAGGTCGACGAACATCCTCAAGATGAATTCTCTAGCTGCTGTCGCGTCTCTTTGGGGTCCTAATAAAATACAACAAGAAAAAGGACAAGCTTACGGCGTGTGCTCAACTGCTACAAGTGTGATTCTAGTTTAGCTTAACAAAATTTTAAGCTATAAATATTTTTAGCTCTTACTTCTCCACATTTACTAAATATTACGATGCTTTTAGTATTATCGTAAAAGAGTGATCGGTAAATAAATTGGATATAATAATTGTAGTTGTTAACTACGATTTCAATTTGATTTTGATGAGTTTGAAATTTTAAGTTATAATAATGTGTTACAAAGAAAACTTAGTTTAGTTAATGAATCATTGGATCATACTAAACAGTTAATCACCGAGTACGTCAGTTCTTTACTTACTTATTAATTGGGTTATTTCAAGAAAGGAAAATGGAACCAGGAAATAAGACATAAAAAGTATTACCATTGTGATTCTATCTAATTTACAAATCATTTGTACGCGCTACGAATACATTTAACAGTCAACAAAAAAGCCTTATCAGATTTTTTCAAATTACTATCACACTTTCAAAGAGTGATTTGAATACTGCAGAGATTCATTTCAGAGATTTAAATTGAAAGTCCCGAGAGTTCTTCCAACTCAGCTGTTAATTGCAAAAAGAATTTAATGTACTAATTTTTTGGTGATAAAAAGGGTAGTCATTAAAATGTAATTAGATTGGTAACGTGTGAAATCCGTAGTAGCTGTAGTGTCAAAGGCGAAATGCAATGAAAATGCGTTTGTCAAGGTAAGTGCTTGCTTGTCGGTGGAATTCGAAATCCAATAAAGCGTCGTCAAGGTTGGACTGATCGCATTAGAAAGACAAAGAGAGAGAGAGAGAAAAAAAAAGAGATATGAATAATTGACAAAAGAGATGGGTAAGTGGAGAGACAACACGGAAATTTACTGTGGAAGCCTCACGCAGGCTAAAGTTCTTATAGCGATTGTATTGGTTGTTCTTCTACAGCCAGGCAACGATTTTATAAAATTCTCTTAGGTTACGCGAACATTTTCTGCACCTGTAATCTCAGAAAAATTAAGCGGGGGGGGGGGGGGGGGTCAAAGAATACAGCAACATTTTACGCTTCTTAACAACAAGCAAGAACTAAGTGCGTGAAAACAACTCTGGTCGAAAGTGAGCTAGCTCTACTCGAGGTACCACAGTAGCGCCGAATCCAAAATTGACAACTGGCCTAAATAACGCTTTTATTTTAACTTTCGGAGAGACCTGTCGCTGTAGTGAAGTGAGAGTAGCACGTACGATCAGGGTCGGGATTACATACCAGGTAACCCTTTAAAACATATTCCATGGCTGCAGGAGGATCTTGCTTAGGACCTATGTAAAACGATACTTTTCGATGATGCATTTTCTTCTATTTTTAAGGATTTCGTAGACTATGAGAGGTTAAATAAATTTTTGTAATGAATGAGTTTTCTTTCAAAAGAATATTCGATGAGATTCAAAAATTAATGAACTAGGAAACCCTGCTATAAAGATTAAAAATATTCTCCCACATAACGGGGAAGATAATGGGAAGGCAGTATAGTGGATTTTGAATTTAATTTGAATGCAGAGCCCGCTTTATACGCAAGCATTATTATAAAGAATTTTTTGACCACAAAGTCGGACAGATTTATATAGATGTATATACTAGTAATTTAATCTAAGACTTTGACTTTTGTAACCACAATATTTATCACCCTGGTGAAGTCGAATGAAAAAAAAAAAAAAACTTAATGCTTCTGTGTTTAGAAAAATATATATGTGTGCTTGCTTACCATCGAATTCTGGAAAATAATCAACGAGATGAGAATACATGATTTTCTCCTCCAACAGATCTTTTTTGTTCAGAAACAGAATGACAGAAGAGTGCTGAAACCAAGGATATGTAATAATCGTCTTAAACAGGGCTTTACTTTCTTCCATTCGATTCTGAAATTAAAAAATTTGTTCGTTATTATCGTATTATTCATCATTTGCTTCTAGGAAAATTTTCAATTCAAAATTACCTCGTTTTCAGATTCAAAGAGAATTTGATCGTATTCACTTAAAGCTACTAAAAATATAATGGAAGTGACATTTTCGAAACAGTGAATCCATTTTCTTCTTTCTGATCTCTGGCCGCCTACGTCTACCATCCTGTAAAATGAAACATCAATGAGGAGCCAAATAATGCTTTATTTTTTCAAGCTACTTTTCTTGTATTACCAGTAATTTTTTTTAAAAAATTTGAAACATTTAAAGTACAGATGCGACATTAAATGAAAATAATAATGATAAAAAAGAAAGAAAGTAGAAAGATCGACTGTCATTAAACATATCATTGCGATCCACATGCCACTTAAAAAAAACAGTCATGCAGAAAATTGTTAGTACCTAGAACACTTTTATAGCAAACAATTAAAACAAAAATAAGCTGGATAGGTTTGCAGCGTCTTATAAAAAAGTCGGGTTCTTCGAAATATTCCGAGTGCTCAATGCGAATATATGCTGCAACGTGACTCCGGTTGATGGAAAGTTGATCAATAACATTTTGATCGAAACTGGAATTTTCCTCAAAAAGTCAATTCGATGCTCGTTCCGTTACAAATACAAAAAAAAAGAGAGAAAAATCGATATTTCGCGGAACTTTTCGGTTCAATGAAATTCTAGCTCAAATTAGCAAATTTCAGAATTCTGCAAAGTTTGAAAATTCAATCACAGGAATTCTCAATCAATACCTAAATATGATGGAGTCCAAATCAAACGGATACTCTAAAATGCCGGTTGTAGGAACTCGAGCTCGTAGGATGTCTTGCTCGCTCGGGAGGAAGTCGGGCTTTTCAATGCGATCTATGTCACTAATATAACTGTAACACAAACCAAGCCATTGTCCTTCGTAATGCATGCAGTAAGGAAAATAAAACTGGTTAAATGAATTAAAGCTTAAGAAAAAAGAAAAAAAAAAATTTAAGGCACTCGACTTCACCGCCAGTCGGCCGGAGAAGTGGCTTCCGCATACAACCTGAAATGTAAAGAGCGATTCATTGCCAGGGCGAGCTCCCGTTTGCCCTTTACATCAGCAGCGTTTGCTTGAAAACTAATTTCCGAAATCGTACAGAAGTGAACATCAAGGCTAAATAATAAAATTTCGGGCAAACGCGAGCTCGTTCGATCGACCGAACCAGTGCTATTGTTCTGCGTTAACCGTGTTTTTGTTCCCAAAAGCGCAAAAATATTTTCAATCCGCGTGTAACTTCACATGTACAGGAACAAAATGTTTTTACAGTTAGAAAATAAAAATATCTATATCCATCTATATCGTTCATACAATTTTCATTAAAAAGTAAACAAAAGCGAAAAGAGCGCTATGGTAGAGACAAATTTTTCAAAGATTCAATGTTCTCGAGAAATGCACTCGAGCCTACAGCTTTGAAAGCACTTTCGAAATGCGCGAGAGAAGGGGGGGGGGGAGGAGAGTAAAATGCGTGCCGGTTAAACCCTAAGAATAGCACGAGCGCGACTCGATCGTTTTTTAGTCATTGATTAGTAAACATTTAAAATTAAAAGCATAGCGCGTCGGCGTGTGCGTGACGCACTTACGTAGTCAGCCAACGATAGACAGGAGAGTAAGAAGTAGAGAAATGCATGCCCAAACAAGATGAATGTACATATATAAGACTCGTCATGCTTTTGCGTGCATCGGCTTTCATCGTCCAGTGCATTTGGCGCCCTGCAACCTACCTAAATCTTATCTCTTCCAAGTCAAAGGGATATTCAATAATACCAGTGGTGGGCACTCTTACACGAAGAATGTCCTGTTCTGTGGGGAGGTAGTTTGGTGCCGCAACTCGATCTATTTCCATCAGGTAACTGTAAAACTTTCTTTACTTAATACCAATGCCAACAATTCTCTCATTTTTATTTTTTATAGCTATAATTATCCTTCTGCTACAATATAAATGGCGCAAAGGTTTTTTATTAAAAAACAATTTTTTTTTTGATAATCGTCATTTAAAATTTATAATCACACGTCTGAACCTTTGCATTACCTCACCACCTGTTGCTAAAAAAACTTTTATACAATTAATTTTATTATTTTCCACAATTATTTAGAACCTCCGTGTTATAAATGTTTACGAAAATACGTATCAAGCAGGCTTTAAACAGAAACTAATTATCTCTACCCCAATACGATAATTATGTAAGAAAAAATATAATAAAAATATCTTACACAAATCTTTATAAGACCTGCGTAATTGTAAAGGTGAATTAATTAGCTAAATATTTGGTAAAACGATTTAAAAACCAATTCAAATTAGCCCTTTCGCATGATAAACTTTAGAATCCTCAAGCTGATGTTTAAGCCGTGAGAGTTTTTAGTAGGCAAAATGGCCTATAATAGCGTGGGCAAATTTTATGGTGTTAATGGACTATTGACAAAATTGCTCCCGCAGAAAAATCGACTCAAAGCCAATTTTCTAAATCTACTTTTCGCTCTCAGCGGATGCTTGCACTTCCATTTATTAATCTAATGATAAACTTTTCGAATCCTTTAGCGACCCTCGGATTTTCAGAGCTTTTTCTCGCTTTTTAGGCAGTTCCCTGGATAAAAAACAGCCCTCCGCTGCTGCGTGCCTGGGCATCAATGCAAGCGTATTTGCATTCTCCTACTGTGCCTATATTCGAAAATTAGCGCGTAATTCGACAAAATGTCTGCAATCTTTTTTTTTCAAAACAGAATTTGAATTATTATTTTTTAATTATTTATTATTATTCTTTTAATCTCATTATTATTTAATCTCATTTAGCACTATATTTCTTTTAATGCATAAATGTTGCAAATGAACACGTTCCTTGTATATTGAAATGATATTAGTATACAAAAATAAATAATCCCACGCTGCTTTTTGGCTAAAAACAGTGATCTGCTGCTGTTCTAATTGAACACGCGCATAATTATAAGATTTTCCTGGAAAAAATTTTAATGCCTTGGTGCTATTCAAACCTTGAGAGATTGTATGCGAGAAGCAAAAAACCAAATCGCATTGCGTTCTAATTAGGAGTGCTAAAGTCTAAAATTCAGAGCTGGATGAACGAATTAGGAGAGAATAGGATATTCTGCTCCTCGCTTTAACGTTGCGACTGCCGTTTCGTTTTTGGATAAAATTTTCTTTTGCAAATAATGGATGCGCGAAGTTTAGAACGCACAAAAGTTACCACGTCGACTGGGAACGGAACAGTTAATTTAAAAAATGAAAATTTTGAAATAATTGGCCACAGTCGCCGGTAAAAGCAAAGCGCAAAAGTTACCATAGCGGCAGTCTAAAGGTTAATCAAGACGGATACCAGCAAAATGCGTTCGCTTTCTATCAAGGTTGGAAGGTCACTCTATCCCCGCTTTGGGAAATGTGATTACCGGCCGGACCCGAGAAAGTCCCGCTCTCGGCTAAAAGTTCGCTCCAAAACCTGCACTTTCCCGCTTCCCCACGTCGGGGCGATGAAAAGAAACTTTCGCTGAATTAGCTCAGGTAATTAATAAAGGTGGGTCGCTTACTATTTGGCAGAATCTGTTAGTTGGTACTCTCGTCGGCGATCGTAGCACTCTTGAATACCGGCGTCTGCCCACAGATCCTTTATTGCTCCAACGTAGGGTTCCTCGAAAGACGTTACTGTTTCGAAATCGATGGCCCGCACGAGTTCGGCTTTTTCCTAAGGAAAATTACAAATATCGCGAATGAAAATTAATTCCTTTTTACATTGTCATCCTGTTCGCTAAGACGAAAATTAGCTTTAAGGTGTGCAATGATATTTATTTTGGTAGTTTCGACAAATTTTAACATTATGGCGATTTCGTCCTTGACTCTAAGTTCTATTTTGTAGACTTAAAGAACAGCGATGACAATGAATATTAAATTTTTAACAATAAGTTCTTATAGTAAAGAGCCTCAATCGGATCTTTCTCAATAACTGAATATGCTAGCTGGATTAATGATTTTAAGAACTCGACCGCTAAATGTTAAACCGAAGTGATTGCATTGTATTTGTATTTACTGTAAAATTAATTGAGATCAAATTCCACGATTTACGTGAAAATTTATTTATTTCACTGACACCGCCTCAAAGAACTTGGAATTTCCACGTATGAATTTAACCACGGCGCCAAACAAACGATCCCGAGAAGTTACGCATTAATTAAATTATTAAGTAATTTCTCGGGTTAATAAGTTAAATTATTTTGAAAACTGTCATTTACTGCTACGTAGACATAAATTCATTACGCATAAACGAAAGCGCGGTAAAGTATCCTTTACACAACTTACTATGTTCGAAGACTCCGCGTACTGAATCTTCAGGAGATCCATCGCCCGGATCATAGACTGCATTGCCATGAAGATATTTTGGTACACCAGCTTAATAAACCCCCTTTTATCCTCGTCTGAGTATCCAGAGCCATGGATAATTCTCATCTGTTTGATGAATGTGGATTTGCCGGATTCACCAGTACCTGTAACGCAAAGCGCGATGATCATTTATGTGAATTGGAGAGTTTGTTAACATCGCATTATCCCCGCTTTTCCACTGTAATCTTCATTAAAAACGGTAGACAATAAAACGCTTTTCAAAATGCTTTTCATGTAAGTTAGTTAGCGCAGTTTCCGAACTTTTGCAAGTAAATGTTTTTAATTAGCGATTTTTGCAAAAATTAAAGTGCAATCTCGGTACGTTCGCGTGCTCATGATTTTATTCTACAGTAATTTATTTTGTGCCTGTTGCTACACTTTATTGCCTCAAACGAATTATACACTGAAAGAACAAATGGTAAAAATTACAAATAATCTTGTAAAAATGACCACACTGTCTAGTAAATTCACCACAGACTGTGAAAACCAAAAAAGTTACTATACATTGTAAGAAAATTTACTACACTGTTTGGTAAATTTTCCTAAATTTTCAGTAAAATTCCCGTATAAATGTAAGAAATTTTATACTGTTTGGTAAACTTTCCTACAAAGTATGGTAATTTTTTTGCTTTTGACTGGCTGTGGTGGCCTTACTAGGCAGTATGGTAATTTTAACTAAACTTTCCTCTCGGTGTAGCAACAGGGTAAAATAACCAATAAAGAAGCCTCGTACAGAATAAGAGTAAACCTAATTCGCATCTTTTTAATGTGGGTAAACGTCAAAATTTGAAGCGCAACTGAATTAAGAACTCCGAGAAATAAATATTAATTCCAGAAAAATCTAATTGAAGTGATCGGGCGATTACATACACGCATACACATAGGTATACTCCCCCCGTGAAAAGAATATTCGCGCGTCCCGATGGTTCTCTGGTGGGGCGAAAAAAAGCGAGTAGCGGAGCGCCGAGAGGAGGCAGGTGGTGGCATCTTACCCTCTCGCTCACTCGACGAAAGCATGAATGGAAACCGCAAGCCCTCCCCCTCCTGCCCTCTTCTCACCCTCTTTTTCGCGCCTCTGTTTTTCAGCTCGTCTTTGTTGTAGCGAGCAGCAGAGCGAGCGCTCATTATTCTCCGACTCTTTGCGAGGATTAGCGAATTTAAAAAATTGACGATTTGATCGACTGGGTCGAGTACCTCTGTTATTACCCTCGTTTCTGGCTAAGCTTTATTTTTTTTTTATTTTTTTTTTTGCATACACATGCAAATGGACGATGATTTCAGTTGGAACTACTTTCCTGTCAAGTAGAATTTAATGATTTCGTTATAGTTGTCTTTTTGTAAAACTTCCAATTTGTTCGAAAAATATCAAACAGTCTAAATTTACCATTTTCAGTAGTTAAAGAGAAACTGATTAGTTACTGAAGCCCTGTTAAATAGCTTTTTTTATTTCTGTTAGCGAAGTTACTTTTTCCATTGAAAATATTTGTTTAAGCTTTTATTAAAAGCAATGAAAAAATTTTCAAGGAATTTTAACTATATTTGCCACAGAATTCACTAGAATAAACTTTAAATGAATTTTTCTCCTTTTTCAGTCAAATTGGTTATAACCAATTTACAATTATATTTCCCGGAAAAATTACCGTTACGAATCGCAAACGCGGGACATCGCATGGTTTTGGTAACTATTGACAAGCGCTCTCTAAACATTGCGCTCGTCACGGTAAAAATTTACAGAACTGTCACGGTAAAAATTAATGTGCGTAACTGTAAAATTTTACGTTACGTTCAATAAATTGTCTTGATTGATTAATAATTTTTAAGGAAAACACGCATTAAGTTCCCTACAAAATCGCCACGTCCCACGATTGCAGCGAATTTTACGGTAATTTATATCGAAAAATTCTCTCAGTGTACATTCATATGAAAAACACTCCCAGAAATTTAATATAATTCGTATAGAACATTCTATTTGAAACTTTTAAGTCAACCCGAAGTTTTGACTTGAACTACTTGTTGTTTATTATTTTTATTAATGATGGAGTCTATTCAAATATTGAACTAACGAAGTACAAGAGACAAGAAGTAAAGAAAGAAATAAGTTTTATTTTTAATGGCCATAGTCACTTTCTTCAAAGATAATAACATACGATTCAAGTAATTATATTATTCTCAAGATAACCTAATTTTATCTTAATTTATTCAATTGAAATTCTCGGAAACTAATAATAATGATATACCTAATAATAATAATGCCAAATCCAAAAGTACCATGAATGAATGAACGAATCTTGGTAAAATAAAAACAATTAAGAAATAACCATGCATGTACCGATAAAATACAGAGGGTTCAATTTTTAATTGAAAATAAAATAGGACTCATACGGGGTCAATTTTCCTTCGAGCCATAGAGATCGTTAAAGATAAGGGCAGATTTTCAGAATGCAGCCGCGGCTTTTGTTCTCTTCATCACTTTCCGAAAGCTAGGTAAGAAAGAATAATAGACTGGAACGCGAGTAATTTCGCATTAGCAGCAAACGGAGCTCAAGTAGGAACGAGGAAATTATAAGAATAAAGAAAAAAGAAGGAAGAAAGGGCTGCGCTCTCGTTGCGGATAACGTCGTGCATTCTCTCCGAAAAGATGATTCACCGGCTCGCGCGCGAGTGAGTGGGAGCTGAGAGAAGCACCGGGTCCGCGAGCGAAAAAGAGCATATACGCGAGAGCGAATTCCCCGAGACTTCGGGCGAGGAAAAGGAGGGAGGGAATTTTCTTAATCGGCACGCTCGCTATGCGACGATAGGAGCCTCCGATCTTCTCTCGCTCGTCTCTCTCTCTCTTTCTCGCGCGCGCGCGCGACGGCGTCGTCGAGAGACTGCCTGTACGGGCAGCCGCGCAGATATCCTCTGTATACGTGCGCGTGATTGTATTCGGGTCACTGGCCTCGCTAAACTTTATTGCCCGTGTACGAGAGCGCACATGCTAACGAGTTCCGGCGGACGGGGGTAAAAGGGCCGCGTACAGCTGCCGCCGAAAAACGCGACGGTCGTCGCGAGGTACGGTTCGAAATTATGCGGGATACTTCCTTCGTTCCGCGGAATTTTTTCTCAAAGGCCCCAAATTAAGAGAAATTAAGAGATTGCAGCTGCCGCCACCCCCTGTCAAATCAGTTTTTCTTCCTCGGCGGGAGTTACAATACACGGCGAGAGAAAATCTGGTCGCTCGATTTTGCGCAGCGCGTAAGCAGAGCTCGACATTCAAAGTGAACTTTTTCACTGAGCCCGTCGCTGCATACACTTTTTCCGTCAAGCTTTTTTTCGACGCTTGTGTGAGCGCAGTTACTTTGCCGAAAGTAATTTCACTTCGAGTATTAAATAGTTAATTTTTTTAAATAAAACACTGAGAAAGAGATTTAGTCGAGTTAACTGATTTTCTAATACTTCAATGATACTGTCATTGATTTAATAGAATCTGTATACTGTGAAATAAACACAACTGTTGCGTATATCTTTTAAGTACATTTCACTAGCGATTTCTCTCCGTGTGAATATACTATTAATTTAACAGTACGCAGATTGAAATAAAAGTAATACCATTGAAATCAGAGGATTTTACTAGAAATTCAACAAGCGCGCGCGGATTATTTTGTTTTTGCAAATCACATATAACCTGAGTAATATTTAAGATGTAATAGCTTCGACTGACAGTTGTATTTCAAATGAATGAATAAAACAACGACGGGCAATACTGTCAAAAAATACCTTTTATTAATAAAGACGACGTTTCGACTGCATTTTTGGCAGCCCTTTTCAAGTCAATAAAATTCGCAATTGTAAGTACGTTGATAGATACACACTAGTCAATATGTAAACTAATACTGTCAAAGCCGAAACGTCGGCTTTATTAATAAGACATATTTTTCACAGTATTGCCCGTCGTTGTTTTATTTATTCATCGGAGTAATGTTTGGTAGGATAACTCTCTGAATTTGGTTCTCTATACATAAATCCACGTTCGATAATTTGAAGTTGGCTTTATATATTTCGATACTAATATTTGCCAATGAACTACTTGATAATGTTCTGAATTGGCTCTATGCGATATACTAATCGCTTACTTCCTCTTATAATAGAAAAAAATCAATAATTAGTAGTAATTAGTAGATTTTTAAAATAAAAGAACTTATTTTAACAAATTAAACAGATCATTCAAATAATTAAAACAGTAAACTATACATTCAAAGAAATATTTATTAAAATAATAGTAAAAAAAATTAAGTCGATAAAAAGTTTTTTGACTCTAAGAATATAACTTTTTGTTTCGCATATATTATGATGTACGTAAAAGAATATGAGGGCCAGTCAAGACGTAAACATTATTTCTCTCGCATTTTAAGAAATGTATACAAGGTATAGTTTTACACCACGTAACGAAATAAGAGAGCATTAAAATTTCAAAACGACAAGCTTTTGCACGACTGTTGCGAGAACCGATAGGTGGCGAAGGATCTATGTCAGGAATCTACCTGCAAGTGGCAAAATTTGAGTTGATTAGTATATAAGACCGAATGGTAGCGATACTTCTCGAGTAGAAAATTTTTCCGGTAGCCTGACTAGATCATAAGGCCCTTCAAAGGTTACCTGCTAAGGTCCCTATTAGGGTTGTTATAAGGCGACTCTAAGGGCCCCAGACAGCAAAACTATTCAAATGAATTCTTTTTAAATTTAAAAATTTAACTGTTTAGTGTTTACTTAAAATTTAATTATCAATTTCGATTTGTTCGTTTATAACAAAGACTTTTGAAATTTTTAATGTCAATAAAGACTATTTAAACTTCCGTGGCAAAGCTTATAAATAGAGACCGGTGTAATACTTTATACTTCAATAAGTAATATTTAATACTTAATACTCAATAATGTAATATTTAATACTTTATATTTGATTAAAATATAATCTGATAATTTCATTAAAAAATAATTTCAAAAGGTGTGTATATATTAGTTTAAGTATTATTAAACTATTTTATCATATATAAATTTTCATTGGCCATATGACCTAAAAATGTACAACGACTTGTAATAGAATTTATTTTGAGTGTTTGAATTACCAACTGATATAAAAGAAATGTTTATAATTCCTTTGTTACACTAATTGATTTGAATAAATAGTTATTTATTATTTTTTTAAACATTTGCATTAAAATTTTTATAAATTTTAATGAAAATTCTCGCCTAAAGAAGAAGTTTTATTTATATATCCTAAACAAAGAAAAAGGATTTTTAATATAATCTTAATATTCATAAAAAGAATTTTTTTAAATTTAAATAAAAAAAATTTTCATTTCTATTTGTAAAGTTATAGTAAAAATTGAAATTTTATATAGTTCTATTACAAATTTTATTTCTTCAGTAAATTTCTAATGAGAATTTTTACATGACAATGTTTCCATAAACGTCCCCAATAATATTAGATTTAGTTTTTGATATTGCCTGACGAGGCCCTTAACTAGCCCCCATTAACACCTCAGAATATACCTTACACGAACCTTATAGTCATTCTTAGGTGCCTTATAAGGCCCTCATTTTCCTCTGAAATTCATTTCATATATATAGTAACAGCGTTTGAATAAAGTGTATTGCGAAAACAATGTAAAGCGAGCGTAATTACTTCCGTTTATCTGAAAGTGTTTGAAAGCGTTTTAAAAATGTTTAAAAAATAATTGCGAATTTAGAATATAAGTTTCAATGTAAAAATCAGGCTGTAAGCATAGGAGGTCATTGAGAGATACAATACAGAAATTCGAGGCAATTTATTTTTATTGGATTTTCTTTGATAAGTTTGAATTAATATAAATTTAAATTCAATCAACAAGCTTTAGCCTCTTAAAACAACAGACTTGTAGTGTAAAATTAATTGTGTTCATCCTACCAATTTAAGCAAACATTTTAGTTGTGAATAGTTATTGGTAAAATTCTATTGATTCAATCAAATTTTTTTTAGTGCGCATCTAAATTAAGTTTTTCTCGTTTTAATGTTTTTGTAGAAAGGTGAATGATGAAAAAAAGAACAACCCGTGGATTCAAGAGTATATCTATACCTACAACATTATCGAGTACCACGAGCAAATGCGTATGTCGACCATTATTTTCCTTGCTCAACATTTATGTAATTGCGTGCTTTTAAATAACCGTTTTTTATGAGAAAAGCATTTAAAACCGAAAAGTATAAATATTTTTTAAATTCGATGACTACTGGTTTTTTCTGTCAAATTAATTTGGTTTTTTTATTTCTTAAAAACCGACAGCTCGACTTCAATCGAAGTCTAGAGGCAGAGCCAGTCAATAAACGAACAGTGTTGAAAAATATAATTTGCGACAAGAAAATATCCGAGAAGAAGGTGTGATTCCAAGAAACTTGTGTCATAAATTAAGGACATTGTTAAATGGATTTGTTTAATATTATCAAGGAATAAAAAGCGACGCACTGCTAAATAACGTGAAAAAACGTCGGAAATAACTTTTATCGATCTTGTGTACCTAAATTTTTAATTAATTTAGTTGTACTGAAAAGCAAACTTAATTATATATGCGAGGACCATGCAATTAAAACAGCGTTTCGTATACGGACGCAAGATAATACGGCCTTAATCTATGCAGGCTCGTGCATGTATTGAAAATTAATTATCTTCCGCGAAATTTGGCCTTTTTAGCTAGATAATTTCGACATGCTTTGAAATCGATTGAACTTGAACGCGCAAACTTAACAAAATCGAAGCAAAATCCGCGCACTGCGAAGTCTCGTTTGTCGGTCGAAACGAAATCTGAAAATCCGCGACGCGAAGAACAGAAAGCGAGAATCTAAAGAATTGAGAACGCAGAGCTTCGTAAATAATCGACGTGGAAGTAAAAATTGATGATTTATTAGGAAATCGAATATCTGGGATGTCTGTGCATAAATAATGCACGATTCCTTTTATACACGATCTCATCGGATACGCGAACGACGACGGCGTTCTTTGCAGTCGACGAGCGCCGAGCAGAGCATCGTAAGTGCTCGAAATCGGCGGATGACGGAAAATTCGTAAAAGCGCTTTATCCGAAACCGCTAAGAAGCGTGCCTCCTCCGCCGCGCGGCATCGGTCCCGAATGCCGAGATAAGGACGTAGTGCCCGTCAAAAGTACGGCCGGAGAAAGAAAGGGCAAAAGGCAGAGAGAGAGAGAGAGAGAGAGAGAGCTCCGCGTAGCCGGCGCTGGTGCGTGCAGGAGGCAAAATAGGACAGTTGTACTTTCGCCAGAAGGGACGGTATATAGGCAAGGGCGGCAAGAAAATTCAGAGAGAGCGAGAGAGAGAGAGAGTGAGCTTTCAGGGCGCCGCGCTGCCAGGGGGAGGGAGATGGGTCGATAGATGCCGACGAGCGAGTGAGCAAGCCAGCAAGCGGCTCGCCCGCCTCGCCTGCCTCGCACGCGGTGCGCCACCGACACACTACGGCGGTGGCGACCCACCAACCCTCCTGCCCTGTGCAAACTCTACAATTCGGCCTCTCTGTGTCTGTCTCTCCATCGCCGGCGCTTGCCCGATGCTTTTGTCCGTGCGTTGCCTCCGCTCTAATCTGTAGATTAGCGGTAATGAACGTTTTTGAGTCGAACGGCGGATATGCAGAGAGCGCGCCCGCCCGATAGAAGCTCCTGCGGCCGCGCTCCTGATCAGCTGCGTAGTTCGAAATTTCAGTTTCACCGGGACGCGCGCGTGGATTAAATACAAGCGACTCAATCACGCATCGAGCCTGGGCCGAACTCTATACTTGTTAATCTCGTTTTCCGTCATCGGGAACTAAGTCCGGATCCTTTTGTATTATACGTTTCAAGTTGAAAAAGAAGCTTTCATTTCCGGGCTTGCGTCAAAACGGGACATTATTTCGACATTATTTCTCATTAACGTTTTGCTTCAATAATAGCGCTCAATCCCGAGAAAGAGTAGCATTTCATGTTCTAAGAAATCTGTTTTAAATAAAGAGAAGGAAAGGATTAAATAAAATTCAATAGAGCTTAAAAGAATGAGGGAGAAGTTTATTATTTTATAAAAATAATTAGGTATCAACTAATTTTAGGTATCAACCTAATAAGTAGGTATCGAATAATTTTTTTTTAATTTTTCTTTAGTTTGATTTTATTTACTCTCATACCTGGAAACCTTTATTCCCCAATAGATTCAGATAAAGCCTTCGCGTTCAGGTCAGTGAAGCCCTTTGAATAACACGGTCAGATATTGATCATCGCGAACGCGGAAATAACATTGAACTTTAGGCTAATATGCACCGGGGACACTTCTGTCAGAAAATTAATTTCCCGCGGAGAGTAGACCGGGGAAAAAGGTAGCGGCGACCTTGAACCGAGCATTGCTTTTCCAATCCCGAACTCGTAAAAGTACGTCATACGTTAATTTCTCGGTTTACCTGCCAGCCGCAGCCGCTGCTTCGCGCCGGGACCTCTCTTCTTTTTCTCCCCCTCTCTCCTCTCCCGCGCGCGAGCCGGAAGCTACAGTGCAAAGCGAAAGTTCAAATCGCCGGGCGACTCGACAGGTCCAATTTTTCGGCCCTATCCGAAGAGTCGAACTTGCTTTTCTCCGCGCTTTTAATGGAGTTTAATAGCACTGTACTGCGACCGCAGCCCCCAGATGTGCAGCTAATCAAAGGGAATGTAAATTTGTTACATCTGTTAAAACCGCCCGGCCGCCGCCACGTGTCAGTCCAGCGGCTTTCGACCTTTCCTGCTGCATTTCATTTCTATTAGTTACATTGGAAAAGACAAATAGAGCCATTGCTCAGATTGTGATTATATGGATAAGAGTCCGCGAGCGACACATCAATTAAAATTAATCCCAAAGTCGACAGCTCTTTGGTTCTTATCGTCGAAAAGTACTTATAACTTTGCTTATTAACCGTGGAGATGAGACGAAAGCCGGAAGCCTGCCGGGAGTGTAAGCTGCTACCTGTGCAGATCATTAACGTAGAATTATCATCGTTTGCGCCGTTTACCGGCGCACAAAGAGCGCAGCCTTGCCGCGTTTCGCCGCGTTTTGCAGCTGCCTCCTGATAGTTAAGATATCCACTACCAATACAAATTAATCTTCGAATCTCGACGACGACGACAAACAACGGGGAGCGTCTTAAGTTCAAGATCACGGATGCGACGGATATATATATATATATCGACTGGAAGGAGACTCGGATCGGTCTAGACGTGACCTACTAAGACTGTCGCGACGATATGCGTGTGCATATTATAAGGAGATTTGCCGGGGCAACGATTACCGAACGCTTCCGGTAATTAAAAGCGACGCACGTGCGTACTTGCAGATAAGCTGATCGCGGCCATCGGTTCGCGAAATTTCATTCCCCACGCCCGGCGCGATGCGCGTCAACGCGCGCGAGTTCCGAGCGCTGCCTCGGCCTGGGGATCTGTGGATCGCTTTAGCTTCCCACTCTTTGTTGGACGGCCGGGATTTCCGAGGAGAATCCTGCTGATTTATGCTCGCCACTTCGCCGGGGGCTCGCCTTCTGCCCCCTCCCCCCTTTTTTAATAAAACTTTTCACTTATCGGGAGCAATTAGGTTATTGTAATTTATCCAACTTTTTCCGAAAATAAATCTGCGCGGCTATGATTCGAGGGGCTATTTATCTGATTTGATTAGCATCCGCCGTGAACGCGGAGGCCCGGAGTTCGATTCTTCGCCGAGTTAAGCCGCTTCCTTAAATTCCTCTTCCCTCTTATTATAATTAATGATATGCTGTACTTGTAAAACTTGAAAAAAAAATGTACTTTTGCAAGGGACATCGTCATCGAATGGACTCGGGAAGTATTCTAGAGGGGTTGGAGTAATATAATATTGAGACGAGACTAATAAACCCCGTTTCAAGCTGTTAACAGGATTTGTCATTCTTAAATAAAAGCTTCAAACTAAGTCAAATGCACTGAGAAAAATAATGCAGTAATAAAATTTGCTATAAATTTTTGTAGTTGGAGGGCAGATTTGAAATATGAAAAAAGTACCATAAATTACGTAATTGTAATTTTGGAAAATTACAATACTTTTATTGTAAAAATATCATAATTATGGCAACTTTTTTATTATAAAAATTGTAATTTTTCCAAAATGTCCTGATAATAAGAAGAAGGCGACACGTATGAATTCCCTTTTTATATACCCAATAAACAGTAAGATATCTAATGTCCATCCAAAAAAAGTCTTTAAGAAGGAAGATATCTAAAAGAGTTTTTTTGGATAGATATTATAGACACCTTTAAGAAAAATTGTTTATTGGGTACATTAAAACTAATATAGAGTGACCAAAAATCCCGCGGCCCTTTAAATAGATTCATATATTTTTTGTAAAAAGAAATCTCTTCTCACGATGAAATCAATACATGGATGATCAATTCTCAGAGATCTAAAAACTTGAGTAAATTTTCCCCCGTTAAATTGGCGCTTGTACCTTTAAAGTAACCTCGGAGGGCAGTGAAAAAATACTTTACCTTTGTAAATTTTTATTTGCTTTATAGGCAGAGAATGAAGCACTCAACTAACGGAGTGCTCCGGCGAGGCGTATCTGTATCGGAGAGCGGCATAGATGCGAGCGGAAAGCTCGTTGCTCTCGCTTGCTTCTACCCTGCAAATTTTCTGTAAATTGACGTATGCGCATATAAGTAATTCTTTTACCGTCGTTCAAACCTTCATTAATCATAAGGTTCAATTTGAAAGATTAGACAAAGCCGCAAAAACATTGGACTTCGATGTTTAATCAAACAATATATATATACATGTAAATATACAAATCGGTAGTTTCTGGAACGATTATGGGCGTTCTCCACTATTATTATTTCTTTAATAACTCGGTATAAATACGTATAAATAAAAAATTTCGGTGCCCGAGCACCTTTACAAAACGCACGTGATTCCCAGAAACTACCGATTCGTGTATTTATATATATATATATTCATAACGTTCCGTTAAAATTTGAGTCAGTCGAGTCCGTCGACCAGCGATAGAGCGGCGCAAAACTTGTGAGCAAGCGAGTTCTATTGCCAGTGCATTGTTAATAATAACGGGCATGATTTTCGTAGGTTTAGCGAGAGTCACGCGATTTCGAATAATCGCGGAGAACTACGCTCAGTTGCCCGTCCATCCAGCCGTCATTTAACCCGAGAGCGTTCTTTTACTCCGTTCGAGCGTGCGGATCGATAATAGGCTCTCGCTCCGGGATTTGCCTTTAAAGACGTAAAAATTTTGCACTTATTTCATTGCCGTGCCTTTTTCACTTCCTTTTTGTTAAATTGTCACGGCGAGACGAGAAACAGTTTTCAAATTTTAATTGAAATTCCCCGGCCAAGCCTGACGGGCTATTGAGATGGGATTTGTTAAATTTCAAACTTCACTCCCGATGCCAGTTTTGTATTCAATTTTAAGCGCCACTTGGAAATCATTTTGCAGGTCTCGTTATTTTGCTCAAGAATAATAATTTTTATCCTTTGTTAAATAATTGCGAATCCCGTGCTTTCTGCTAATTGGCTTCTTCTTCCATCCGACGTGGGTTATTGTAACTATATGTTTGTCAAAGCTCTACGTGATAAATATTTTATTTCCACAAGTCTAAATGTCAGTAACTACTGTTTAAGCTTACGTTAACACTAAGTAAGATGTATATTAATTTCAGTATAGTTAAAACTGTAAAACTTGCTATTTATGCATGTAAAATTGAATATTTGAGTGTCAGTGATTTTGGAGTTGAAATAATTTCTAAGAAAACAAACCAGAAATATGGCATCAGTGTTCGTAATTAACTATTCGATATTAATTGTTTAGCTGTAATCAAGAATATTTTTAATATAAAAACGAAAGCAAAAACTTTACTTACATCAAAGTTAAAATCGTATAACATCATGCTGCGAGTGTCTAACCCAATAAGTAACTTTAATACTCGATTTTGAGGTTTCATCCGTTTGATAAGAATTAAATTACCCGAATCAAATCATACGGATGCCTTTGTGTTGTTACGAACAAAATTTTCGTAATATTTTTACGCTGTTATAAGACATTCGCTCTCCAGAAGAATAATAATTAATCAGAAATGTCAAATGTATTAAAACTACCTAGTAAAATTTGTTAAAAATCTTGTAAAAAGTCCACTTTGGGCAGTCTGTCAAAAGATTACAATAGACTCTAGTAATTTTTAATAGGAAATTTCTCTCCGTGTAATTCTTACGGAATAATATTTTTGTTTTTCGTATCTTAATTCAATTAGTGCGTAACGATATTTCAACGAGATTAATTATTGCTACTATTTATACTTAATGTGAAGCATACAACCTAAATTGATTTTCAAATCAAAAAATAAGCTTCGGTATCGAGCAATATCCATAAAAATGCCTATTTAAAAACGATAGCTTTTATGCTAATTTCAGAGTTCGTTTGCTGAAGCTTTTGAAAATCAATCTACTAACAATAGTTAAAACTACTTTGAATTTGAGACATATGTACATCCGAGCAAGCAAGCAAGCAAGCAAGCTTTTTGTCGGAATAAAGCTACAATTTCGCTCTTGACAGCGCTCTCGTGCATCGCGCTTAGTTAATTAATTCGAACTGTCAGTTCGATTGTTAGAACGAGCTTTTGCATGAAGCGCAGTGTGCAATAAACCGAGTTCGTTAATCCATCGATTCCTGCACACCCGTCCCTCCTTACGCGGCGACACCTTCCCTGTAAAACCGTCGAGTTCAATTGCGAATCCGAAACATTTAATTAGCGGCTCGAGCGCGGCGAAAAGCAAAGCTTTAAAGTTAACGCAGTGTCCCGGCGAAGGTGGCACTGAATGCAAGGGCACGCGCGCGTGTGCGCGAGTTTCGAACAGGGGCACGGGAACGTTAACAGCATTCGAGAATTTCATAACAAGAGTGAAATGATATGCAGCAAGAGCTCGCAGAAACGTCTAACTGGCAGGTAGGAAGCTGCATGATTTGATTACGAGGAAGAGTGGAGTGCGCCTCTCTCGCTCGCAGCTCGCCTTCGGGGAGCATCACATGTCGGAGCGCTGGTCCGGACACATTCTTCCTCTCCCTCCTTCCGCGCACTTTCTTTTACTTCATTAGCGCTAATGACCTTGAGCGAAAACAATATCGCTCCGCCCAAGTGCCGGCAGGCTGCTGCCGCTGCCGCCGCCGCTGAGAGCTCCTCGCGACACTGGCGGAAATCTGCTTTCAACTCAGGGGCGAGCTTTTTCCGCGAAGAAAATAACAGGGCATCCAGCGAGCAAACGGAAATTCTGCGCGCGCGAAGTCAAAGCCAGGTAGGTCGGCGGAGCGGCAGCCGAATCGCGAATTTCAATGAAAATTCTGAATTAATAAAACAAATTACATTGATGCTGCTGCCTCGCGTTCCCGTAACCTTGAACTTTAGCAGTGCGGGTAACACAATTGCACATGATCAGAGTCGTGCGCGCGGAAGGGAGAATTTCGTTATGCAAGAAAACCTGCTCCTCCCGACAATGGGACAATCACAGATGCGTTTGATTCGTTATCGCTTCGCGCAATACTCCCACGCTTCGGAAAAATATATCATTTTTTTTTTCGCAAAACGAAAGACTTCGCTGTATCGAGTGCATTTCAGCAACGGACGGCTACGAAAGAGGAAATCAATTCAAGGCCACGGTACCGTAGCTAACTGATAATACGCCGACAATTCGTATATAAAATCAAAGTTTCACTGGGAATTTTCTGTTAGTCGAGCGAAGCTTTACAATAATCGTGAATTAGATTCGAATTCATTAAATTTACGCATCAATTGGTGCAACCTTAACCTTTGCCAGTATGTACATACGATTTCATCTTTCAATTGATGTAACAGTTGAAAAAATTATTATTACTGCCAAGATTTGCATTAAAAATTGTGCGGATAAAAATAAAACGGTACTATATAATTATTGAAAGTCCGGAGGTTTCGGCAGAGATGAACTCGATAAGTGTTGCCTATTATATATTCGATTAAGCTCTTAACATGATTGACGCCGAGATGAAACCTCTGCACTGTAAGAGAATTGTATAAGAATTTCATACGTGCGGGCGTGGAATTGTCTTACTCAAGTGGCAATGAGTGACTCTATTAAGTTGATCACGCTTTTGAATGAGCTAACTTTAGTCCTAAATGTATTGTGTTCGGTTCTCTTTTTTTTTGTAACTAAATATCTAGCGATTGAATATTTGAGATAAAGGAAATAAATTACATTTTGGCAGTTTATTAAAAATATCGAATTTTTTTTTTATTTTTTTAGGATTGAACTTTTTTCAAACGCGAGTTTTTTCAGCTTCATTATCACATTACTTTTCATCGCCTCGCTGTTTTAAATTAAGATCAAGTTACTTTTCATCAAGCAACAGTACCACATTTCAGTTAGTAGTGGAATTTTTAATTAGAAAAAATTCACTAAATTAATAAGTCATCGTATTTAATTTTATTTTTAAACGAACCAATTTTCATGAAAATTTTACGCAATATAACGAGTTTATATGTATTCAATTTGTCAAATTTCATCACTTAAAAAGGAGTTTCAAAAGTGGAAAACGCTGTTATCTTGCGAATTCTTGTACTTATGTGACATGAAACACTCAACGATGCGTCGCGAGTCTAAATTTGTTTTTCGCTCATAAATACCTTCTTATCATTCAACATTGTGATTTTTCAAAGTTTCACATTTTAATCAGCTGCTGATTAAAATATTAAATATTATTATCTTTGCAACGAGTAAGTAAAGAGCGGAGTGTTTTCGATTAAAAAATTACCCCTGAAAATAGTTTTCGAACTCCGACCTTAAAAAATGGAAACAATTATTTGACACGTATATATAGATATATAAATATTATGCACATAATCTGATTTGGGGAAATCCCTTGTTTTGCCATTACCTAAAAACTTGGCGAGATATTAATTTTATAGCTGATATTAATTAATTCCCTCGGTCATCGTTAAATAGATTATCAAAGTCCATCCTTGACGAGGAATAAGTATTTATCTTCAGAACAGTGAGTCATGAGCATAATTAATTGAAAACTCGTTTGATCAAAAGGCGCTAGAAGCATTCTGCGTACATTTCGCAGGAATAAAAGTGGAAATTGCGAAAATTAAATCTCGACCAACATGATCGCTTTGCTTCTATTTCAGGGAGTGACACGGTTTAATGAACAGACGAAGACAAAGAAAGCCGAAGAAACGGGCCCCGGTAAAAGGTGTTTTTTCATTTGCGGGCGGCAGCTGTTAGCTGATGCTTCAGCAGCGCAGATAAGCCGACTTTTACTCGCAACGAGCAGGCAACGGCCCTCCGCCGCACAGAGTGTTCACCGAGAAGAAAGTCTCCTTGGTTGTACCGACTGAGTCAAGTAATTTACGTGACTGCCCATTAGGCATGTATATGCTTAAAAATTCAAGTAAACGCTACTTGAGTGTTTACTGCGAATTCTAACCTAAAATCAAGTCTATTATTAACTTTTCTTTCTTTTATTCTTATATAATTAGCGATTTATATTATTATGATCGTATCATTAATGGGCAGTCTAGCGAATATATTAGTTGAAAATTTCATTTATTTTTCTGAAGGCATAATCTGCTCAATACTGCCACTACAGAGTCGAGTTGCCTTATGCGCTTTACTCGAGTACTCAAGTAAAAATGACTAGAGTCTCACGTGAATGCAACAGGACTTTTTTTTCAGTCTGCGTAGAGATTCACACGCACACGCACGCACGCATATGTATTCGGTGCAAATCGTATCTCCCTTACTGCAGCGACCTATTTAATACGGGAAATCCCTTTTCCGATAAATGCAATTTGGTTCGACTTGACTCTTTTTTTACGTCTGATTCAAAGTCTGATCGGCGCTACGGTAGGTTGTGATTCAATGGGCCATCAGGTTACGTAGGCAGAAATGAAGCGGAACGAGTGACGATTCTCCGAGGAGCTTCCCCATCGAGTTTTTGCGAAATATCTCATTACGATCAGGTAACGGCCTCGTCGCAACGTGTTGACTTCACTTGAATTATCAAGTGCAAATCTTACAATTGTATAAAATGAAACGTGCGTTTGTATGTGCGTAGAAATCTCGAGAATCATCCAACCGACTTAGTCCAAATTTTTATATGTTATAGGCTACATCAAGATGAAAAATTATTTACAGACATGTAGATAAACAGATAATTATAATAGTCTACTACGACGTTGCACTTCTTATTCGGGCCAATATGCAAATACCGAAAAATTAATATCGAGATTTGACCCTAATCATCTCCAACGGGGGTAAAGATGAATAAAATGCATTTTTGCGAAACCATCCATATTTTTAAAGTACCACAATTTCAAGGACGAAGTCGTGATAGGTAATGCCAGTTTCATTTATTTAGCTTTAGTTTATTTATATAACAAATAAAATGGAAGTACGAACTAGAATTTCCAGCCTTGTTGCGGAATTTAACGCTAAATGTATTTTCAGCGCGTTACCCGTACAGTCAATATCGCGTTTTTTTTTGTCGAACCAGTAACCTGATCAGCGGCAGGCGCAGGACTCTTCGGCAACCCTTTGAACCTGCGCCAACAATAATTCACTTGATTGTCGGTAGGTTGAACAACCGACGGACATTTAATAGGCGTACGAGTACCGGCGCAGCGCTATCGAACAGCGTGCCGTTATATTTTTTCTCCCTTCCCTCTTTTCTCTCTCTCTCTCTCGAGTCATCGGCTCTTCAACGATCGCGAGTAGTCGCTTTGGTAAACGCGTGACGTAGTAGGGCAGTTCGCTTTTACTACTTCTCCCTCTTTCGTACACCCGAGCGGTAGATCAATTTTTAAAAATAAAAAAAAAAAAAAGTCCACGCCGCTCGTCGTGCACATGTGTGGAAGCGCGCCTTTCTATCACTCAAACTGCAATCCCGGAAAAATTCGAGGGGTGAGGGTGGAAGGGGTTGAAAGGAAGGAAAACAAAGAGAGGCGGAAACAAAGGTCGCTGGACTTTGCTTTTTTTTCATCTTAAAATGTAAATTTCAAAACAAAGATTCAGTCGCACTGCTTTGCTACGATAAAAATTAAGCTGCAATGGAAGACAAGTATTTTTCTCATTATTTATAATGCTCTCTTTGTGATACTTTAAGCGCATTTAATTTTGAATTAAATCAGCTTTTAGAAGGCGGAGAGAAGTCGATCACACTCTGTATTTTTTGTAACGTTTGAGGGGACATGTTAGTTAATTTTATTATATTTGCGAAAATTAAGAGCCCGTAATTATTGCTATTAATTTCCCTATTGAAAAAGTGTTATAAAACACAGTTTATAGGATTTAATGGGTAGTTGCACTAGAATGAATAAGATGTTATAGGATATTGTACGATAATATTCTCGAGAATAGTTTAAAATCTTTATAAATTATATTTTATAGGATTTAACATGTGTATATGCATCTATAAGATCTTATAAGATTTTATACGATTTTTTTAATGGGGTCGCTACAAAGAAGAATGTTTAGCAAAAACTTCCATTGTGAAATAAAATACCTGAGATTAAGTGTAAGCCCTTTGAAGTGAGATTATTAAGTTGTAAAGAGACCTTTGATGCGCAGCCTCTTTGCTAATAGAGAAATTCCTGGTAGAGATAAAATTATCAAACATATCCGCGAAAGTATAAAATAGGTATTTTTAATTCTTAGTTGACTAACTTTGATGTAACGATTTTTCGGATCATTCTCGGATCATTTCAATAGATTGAGCATAGCCTAGAAATATTCGAATCAAGTTTCAATCCATTCTCAGTTACGCAATACAATATGCAAAAGATTTTGAAAGCTCTAGATAGCTTCCCGAAATAGTAATAAGAAGCATAAACGAAACATTTATTTATAATACTGCTTTGGTAAAATTTTAAAGAAAACGTCAATTTCTTACCTCTTGTCTATGGCTCTCGCTGACAACTAGAATACCAAGCAAGTTTCTGGGTATTTATGAGGTAAGAAAAGTACCTAATAATAACCGTGTAAATACCGACAAATAAGTTTAAATTTAGTCAAACTAGTTTAAAAGTAAGCCGACCATGAAAAAAAGCGTTACATAAAAATTAGTTAACTATAGTTAACTGTAGTTAGTTAAGTTAGTTAACTAGAGTTTCCTATAGGAAGTAAAAATATCTATTTTATAGGTAAAATTTTTGAAAATACCTTATAACTAGGTATTTAATGTTTTTTATCTCTACCAGGGATGTTATGCATTTTTACAAAAAGTTTCGTCAAATGCGTATTTTTAATTTTATAATCTAATGTTGATCTTGATCAAAGTAGACTATTGAAAAAGACACTGAAAAGTAAACAGTCTATTATGTGTGATCCAATGAAGTCAGAAAATTTAGATACAAGTATTGTCATTAAAAGTATCCGAACCCGATATGTCAAATTTGTCTTCAGCGAAACATCGGAAATTCATGTAAAATGTCATTTAGCAAAAAACTATTATTATAAGAAAAAGCACTCTAGACTATTCAAATTAATTGAACGTCGTTCCATCTCGTCGATTACTGGATGATTATGGAGTTGAGAGCGAGCTGTTTTGATACCTGACTCAACTTTTGTCAAGGATTCCAATAATTGCAAGGAAAAAGTTTACGAATGACGAAAAGTTTTCTACTTCTTCCAATTTAATGATGTTTTTTAGTTGTAAATAAATATTTTCAAAATTAAGTGAAAATTTCACAGAACGACACTTGAAAATACGTGCCACTTGAAAATAATTATAGCTATAAGCACTGTAATAAAATTATAATTATAGAATTTTCTCGATAAGTTTCCTTTTCTATTTTGTTAAGTGTTTTGTCTCTGTTTTATAATGCAAGAATTTTGTATGACATCAAACTATTGAGGACCTTAAATGAAGGTTTTATTTAAAAGCTTTTTCTAAATAGGCAAAGCAGGAGAAGACTTCAAATTATATTGAGATTGAGTAATTAATAAATAGTTAATTAAAATGAGTATTTTGCTGATGGATAATAATAATTTCTCGGGTCAATTTTTGATGGATAAATTTTTCAATTTTAATTGGTCGATAAATAGTCAGTGATTCGTTGAATAACAAAATTTTAGCCATTTTTTTGCAGTTATACAAATTACAAAAAATGACTATAAATTTTCGAAAATAAATTTTTAAGGCATCTTTTTTTTAATTTAAACAGAGTGATGTGATTTTGAGAGAAAAATTTAAAAGTAATAATAATGATAATAATAAAAAATTGCTATAATTTTTAGGCTGTAGTAAAACGCGTCTTCGAACCAAACTGAATCATTCAATGAATTGTACGTAACCTCACATATTTTTATTAAATTTCGGTTCTCGTTCTCAGTTTATAATAATGTATTATTTATGTACTAGTAATCTCGTATAAGTAAAAAGAATGTAAGTGCTATGGACTGAAGTATCAAAACTGGTTATTAATATAATAATTTTTGGTTATTAATATAATAATATAAGAATTCATTCTATTTTTTAATCCATTAAAAACCTATGAATCTAATTCCGAAAAAACGTTCTCAGATCGACGAAAACAGAAAACATTTTTCTCGCTTTTTTAATGATTCTATTTCAAAATATCTACGTACAATATCTATTATAACCAATATTTTATAATTATTAAATGGTTTTTAAAATTTATTTGAAATAACAGTAAAGAATACATAATGTGGCAAGTACACCCTCTCATGATTCCTCGGCGTAAGAGAAAAAAATGTAGCCTCATTCCAAAAGCAACAGCAGACAGCGCGGGCAATTAAAATTTTGACTGGTGCAACGCGAAAGGGATCGAAAAGTAAGTAATTTTCTTTGTAGTTGCAGTCGCGCGCATGAAGCTGCGTACGATACCACCGCTTCTGGCTTTGCTGCTGCTTCTCTCGCCCTCCTACAAACTGGGAACAACACATACACGCTTATTTGCGAGTGTTGAACTCTGTTAAACTTGCTCAGCTTCCGCTTTCTTCCCTACCCTGACTCCCCTTCTCCCGAAAACTCCTAGCTCTGGGTATATATACGGATGCCTACAAAGAGAGGAAAGACGCCGAAGAAAAGGAGATGGAAACAGCGTGCCGTACGTCGAGCTTTAACATGTGCAAATGCACGAGATCCTTCCTCGTCGCTTTAAGGGGATGTCGGAGTAAAAATTGACTGTCACAGTACAATGTGTATTTTTCGTGATTAAAACAATTTTAAGGCA
>JAWWEM010000054.1:2977259-2994324 GCA_035582935.1 Ormyrus thymus | reverse complement strand
CCCCATTTAATGTTTTAAGCGAAAATACTTTTCCGGCGAGTCATTTAACCGTCCCGGTACTTTTTGGACACCCTGTATAGAGCCATAAATAAAATCATAAGACCACCTAGGTGTTCGAAAGCTGCTAGTAATAAAAATAATTATATTAGAGTGTTTCAAGTATTTAATGTTTTGCCAAATAATAATCCCAATTTGGAAACATTAGACATTAGTAACAGTTATAACAAAACAAAAATTAAAAAATGGATAAATATCAACATATCCCGATAAAAACTAAATTAAATACGTAAATATATGTTTGTTAAGTTTTGGAAAGGTTTTATATACTTAATGTGCAACATTATATTTATATTTATAATAATATCTAACATGTTATAACAAAAAAAAGAAATTCTGCCTAGTTTAAGTTAGATTGTAAGATTCTCCTGACCTATGTACAGGTAGCTGACTACCTCTGTGGGATGTTTTGCTGCTCCAACTTATTGTATTGAAAGTTTGAAGTAAGCAATAGTAACATGTATTACAATGTACTCTGTTAAATAAATAAATAGATAAATATAATGCATAAAAAAAGAAATCGTATCGAAAAAAGCTCTGTCCTCCGACTGCTAAACAGAATCTGCGAATCTATATAAGTTTGGTCCATCTGTTCGAAGCTCGGGTGGTATCAAATTATTCTGCAAATTACAGACTCGGCGAGGTCGAAGTTTGTTCAAACCGTAAACCGCGTGTAGATTAACAGCCAGTTTGATTAGAGACTATATGATACAAAAGCCGATATCAGCGACATTCTTTGCGATTTCGCGGAAAGAAAAAAAAAACAGAAAGAGCGCCAAGGTGAGCTTAGTCCGGGACGATCCTTCCCTACTTGTTCTAGGTCTCGTTCTAGGTCGCTTCTTTACAGAAAGAGAGAGAGAGAGAGAGAGAGAGAGTAAAAACAATATAACGAAAATATAACGAAAGCAAAGTCTTCTTCATTGCTTAAAGTTCTCAACTAATTGCGCTTTCGAAATTTCGAAAGAAAGTGCGGCAGCGTGTCCCCGCGAGCTCGTATTATTAAGCGCGTGGGTGAACTTGAATCGCCACTGATATCGGGACGGCCGAGGATTAGAATTGAATTCTTTCATCAGCGTCGCTCTTCGCAGTCTTCGATCAAAGTTCGATTGTCGAGCCGGCCAAGGTGCTCGCGGTACAATCGAATTATGCGATACACGTATGAAGTCGGGATGCAAATGCAGCTCGGGGGATATATGCGCCGGACTGAGATTGAGAGAGAGAGAGCTAGAATTGTGTCAGTCAGAGAGATGGACGTGCGTAGGGAGCAATTCTACGTAACTTACCGACCTTGAGAGCCACCTTCCCTGGATACGGGCGTTAGTAACGCGCGGCTCGGCTCGACGTGCAACGTTCGCTCTCGCGAATTCGCGGAACGCTCGCGAGCCGCGTGAAAGTTCAAGGTCTGCCGCGGATCGCCGGGATAGGACATGGCAGCAGCATCGATTTTCTAACGGTACTCGCTGGAAAATCTAATGGAAAAGCTCTCTCACCTGGAGGCAGTAGTCTCGCTGGCTCTCGGCTGCTGCACATCAGCCTTCCGCTGGCACTGAAATGCGGGGGGTGTAAGCCGGGACAGCCGGCGCTCTTGGCGAGCTGACTGGTCAAGAGCGCGGACCTGCTCGCGGTGTCGGCCCCGGCAGGGATATGCCTCGGGGCTTCCGCGGGGCTTCCTTGCGCGCGCAAAACCTACCGCCTAAACGTATACGCGCTGCTGCCCCTCTCCACCTGGACGAGCCTTGGAATTAAGCTCCGGATTTCCTACCGCTACCCCTGAAAATCGATTGCTTAACTTCTTCCTCTCTGTCATTGCGCAATCCATTAGTTGAATTATCGTACAAGTGCGAGCCGAGGCTGCTCGGAAAGGTATTTCGAGAGCCGATGATGTGGCTCGGTTCGGCTGGGAGCTGGATTTCTTTCCTACCCCGAAACGCGCCGAGTGCTCAATTTCCTCGCGCGAACTAAAAGCAGTGCGATCTCAACTTCTCTAACTTGGTTACAAGAAGCCCGGATTGTGGCATTAATTACATTTTAGAAACTCGATCCTTCGAATATAAATGTAATATTGAATTAGGCGCAAATTCCATGCTACCGATTTTAACTGTTTTCTTTCGTCGGTCCGTTCTGCGAAATTCCAATCTAATTCCTTCGAATACGTGCGAAGCCTTTGAAGCGATTTTTAGAAATGTTATGCAGTTTATAAGCTTTTTTTTGGAAAAAAAAAATTAGCGAAAGCAATAAAAAGCGCGTCGCGAAAAGAATTGTATATTCCATGTGCAGTGCAATATATTCGAACAGCGTTACGCCCAGACCAGAACGTTCGTTCCCATCCCCCTGCCACGCATCAAGATACACAACAATCATTCGCTCAAATGCGAGCTAATTAAGTAAAATTACATCGTTTAATTAATAATCGGATAACGGGTAAGCATTGAAATATTTGGCAAGCCTCGTGAACAAATTTACCGTAACAATTAATTACGTTATACTGATACATTATTAAATCAATCATTATACGTAGTCAGCAGAATGCATGCAATTGATTGACAGAAAGTTTGAATATTTTAGACATAATCAGACATACTGCAATGCTATAGACATAGACTAGTCCATATGGGAATGAAAATCAATTTCAACGCTGGTAGAAAAAGAAAAAAATCTATATCGAATTTACCCCGTACCTGCTATGCTGATACCGCGCACATCCAATTTAAAAACAACTTACTTCTTCGGAGATTCTGACAAAATTAGCAGCCACAACGCGCCTCGTTGAAAAAACTTTCTTCTTTTTCGCGTATATTTCACAGATTTTCTAATCGCTGCCTTCACTAGAAATTTGGAAAAGCAAGTTGTTAATGTCCGGTGTATTTCTCGGCCTTGGAAAAGCATTAGAAAAATTCTTCTGTTATCAGTACGGAGGACACAAACGTTTCGAACTTTTAGGGCACGAGCTAGCAGTTTATACGCTGAGCCCTCTAGTGGTTGCCCAGAGAGTAATTTCGTAAATACATTCTCAGAAGACTCGGGTGGATAGTGGGTAAAAGAAATTTTGGAGACCTTTAAATTTTGCTTAAATTTTACCAATATTTTTAGAAAAGGTCTTGAAAATTTTAATTTTCAATCTGTTATAAAGAAAAGAGATAAATTTTAAAAGTTTACGATAATATTTAATGTGTATACTTTATTTTGCTATTCTATTCATTTCGCTTATATGTGTAATTTTTTCTGAATGCTGTAGAAATTCAGAGAAATTTTGATAAACCATCAAATTAATTAACTGTTTGTTATCATTTAAAAAACCTTCTTTGCCAGGAAAATTTGATGATCTTTGGTAGAAACAATATTCAAAATCTTTACAAGGGTATTCAAATAATAAACTTAAAAACCAAAAGTCAATAAAATGAAGATTAAATATAATTATTCGGAATTTAGGATTAAACGAACTTTTGGAAATGTGTTTCCGGGGTTTCAGTGAAATAAAATGAAATTCATTAGCAGACACATGCTAATTTATTGTACTGTATTATTACTTAATTTTAATCATTATTTCTAAGGTTACATATTTGCAGGTATGGCTACAGTAAAATTAGACAACACGACATAAATATGACAAACGACATAACAACGATCGATTCCATAGTTACACCGATGTTTCATTTTCGCTTCTTGGCGTATAATCTCTCTTTTATTACATTATTTATATTTTTTGAGTAAATTAATATTAATCGATTAATATGATGGCGTAAATAAGAACCGGTAAAAAGCTTTTAACAGAGGGCTACGTCATCAGCGCTCTCTCGATCGAACCAACGTTTCCCAAAACTATTTTTTTTCATTTTTATAATTTATTTTTAAAATAATTATTAATTTAAAAAATCCATTTATAAAGTTTTACAAAATCTTTACAAAAAAGTAAAGAGCACCCTTGTGTAAGCGTTGGCGGTAGCTTTTTTAATCAGTATTTTAATAAGACTACTAAAAAGGTAGTATATATTGATGACCTCTTTTAATTTTTACGTTTTTAAGGGGGCGTAACGATGGGTCGATCCTTTAACTTAAACATTTGACAATTTGCATAAAAGAACAATCCATCTTGACTATGTACTCTGTCGTTTCTTAAACCATGTAACGGAATAAAAACATACACGAGAAATCGTTCATGACGTCAGTGATTCGATTTATTATTTGCTCTTTTCAATTATATATTGTCATAATATTTATTACAAAGAGTTTGATATAATACTCAAAAATTTTCATAAAGTATTATAATATTATTAATATTATTTAGTAATATATTATATTACTGTCATCAATATTATTATTATGTAAATTTATAAGGACAAAATAATTTTTGTTAATTTATGCGCTTCCTTATAAACAACATATCGAAGCTTTTGACAACTAGCAGTTTCCATGTTATATACTTTTTACTTTTTATTCGTAGAAAATGACGTAACTAAAAAATTAAAGTTCTTTTTCAGAATTCATTAGACCTCCTCTAAATGAATAAATATATAAAATTTCGTGAACAACATCATCCGCAATAACGGATTTTTGTATAATAAGTTCATGATTTATAATTTTTCGCCCACGCTGAATATTTTTTTACCTAATTATGAGCCATTTCGATGAGTAGATATATAATGAATACTTGGACCTTACTGATTTGGTAAACCGTTTGATGCGAGACGGCGTTAAAGTTTTAAATACATCTCTAAAAAAATTCACGCAGCGACTCGTCCATTAACAAACAAAAGAATAAAAGAGACGAAATGAAATTACTTTTCAAACGCTGATGGACGACTCGCTTTGATAAAATAGTCTTACGATTTAAAAAATAGGTCTATGTACAAATTGATAAAATAATATTAATTTATAACAGTTATATCGCCCGTAGCTTAATTAGCGTAATTATCGTTTTGTCACGCACGTACACTCTTTGTTTAAATATCAAGAAATATATGATTTGATTGGCAACGCGCGAGAATAGCTCGCTCAGTATATATGCTTGTTAGGAAAATCCGCAACGAAGTATCGGAAAATAGAATTCAATTTGGGATTATGACAGATAAAATCGATTATAATTTAAATAGATTGCATACAATGAAAGTCACGCGTTTAATAAACAAGGTTTCCAATGCCACTGAACAATTTTCCAAAATTTTTCTAGTAAATATTATAAAGAGAAATCCGGGAGCTCATCGAGAACAGAGTCGATTTGTATCAAAGCAAAAGCAGCGTCAAATCATTTCCGAAAGAAAGGAAGAAATCCTTCGACGTTAAGTTTGCGACTTTTTCGATGAAACTCGGATAGCGAAGGAAGAAGAAGGAGAATAAAGGGGAAGGACTCGGAGGAAAATAATAGTTTAAGATGAAGAAATTATTGACGAGTCAATTGCGGCGCACAATTTAAGAGAGAACAGCAAGTGTCGTCGATTGGCACAGACAGTGGCTGGCTTAAGGCACTTCGAAACTGATTGCTTTTCCCTTCAGCACTCTCCAACTGCAGCAGGAGCAGCAACAACGAATTTTTTCGATTCTTTACAGCTTCATCGTCATCGTATCGTTACTTCTTTTTCGTTGATGTACGCTTTCGTGCAAAATCTCATAAAGAGAAATCAGTACGAGGACTATCTGCCTCGCCTTCTTTCCTCTTACTTCGCCTTCCTGGGAGGTGAAAGAGTCTGGGCGAGTAAACGCATCGTTCTGTTTTTTCTTTCTCTCCGCGAGCAATGGAGTGTGTAACGTGGCGATTCGGAGATGGCGCAGTTAAGAGCTCACAACGGCTTTGTGAAGTTGGCTGGGAACATGCCTTTCTCGTTCGTTCCTTCTTTTATCCCCATCAACCAGCCCTCCTCCTGCAAACAAATAGATGATGTAACGCATGATCAATCATTTGCCCATTCGATTATTTTAAAATTTTCATATTTCTTTTGTCCATCTAATCTTTTCTAAAGTACACAGCTAAGTGTAGTGCATTTAATGTCGGTATGGTAGAAAACTGCACTCAATATGCTGTACGTTTCATACAAGATATTAAAGTCTGATTTTTTGCGTACATTTACGAGCTTTTAACTGATATTATTTTATTTGCAATTGCTAGTTTCTATGCAGTTGAAAGCGAAGCACGAAAAAACTGGGAATGCGTCTTTCATTTCTTCCACTCTCGACGAATAAATATGGTTGATTGGGACAAACCTGTTCTTCCGGATCGTCGTACTCGACTACGCGGATAATTTCACCAACTTCAAAGGAGAGCTCGTCCATGTCTTCGCGATTGTATTTATAAGTAGCCTTCACCCTGTACAAGACACCTGGTGGCAAATTGTCGGTAGTCGCCCCTGCAGAGAAATGGATACCATTTTCATATTCCACGTCTAGAAGGATTCAATTTGCCGCCATTAGGAGTATTTATTGTCAGTGTGTAATTGTAGGTTGATTAATACATATAAGTGAGAATTATTGTTATGCAGTCAACATTTAAGCATGCGTGTAATGCAGTTTGGCAGGCAAATTGTGTGGGCAAAGTCGACAAATGATGTTCAAAGGAAGTTACATAGAAGCTCCTCTTCGGAGAGACTCTTTGTGTTAGTTATAATCTATCGTTGATTGAGAAATTCCATTGAAAACAGCATGAGTTTCTTGCGAAAATTGTTTTCGACTTATTAAATAAATTTCTACTCCATTCGTAGGTTTGTAATTAATGTTCTTTCAGCACAAAAGTGGTGGCCAACAAAAGCAGTACTGATAATTAAATTACTTTACATTGTTTACCCAATAATAGATATCAATTATAAAACTAGTAAAGAATAGATTTTTATATATAATAATGTAATAATAGCAATACTTTTACTTTATTTTTGATTCTAATTAAACCTTTTTCTTGTTTTACTTTTCCTAAGCAGTTTTGAAAACTGCTTCCAAAGGAGTTTACAATCTTGAGATATTTTTGTCAGATGCTGAAAGCAAAAGATTTCCTCGGGAAGACGAGGAGCAGATACTCACCGACGGGTATGTCATAGAGCTCTTCGACGCCATGCTTCGCCTTAATGCTCTTCGGCGACGGGGCTTCCTGGTTATTGAGAGAATTATCATTGCTGTTAGCGCTTGTGTTGTTAGCATTGCCATTCAACTGGGCGGCCGGTGCAATCGTCGAATCGTCGCGCGACGCCGGCGTTGAATCGTCCAGGGCTGTAAGATAAAACGGCAACAAAAACAAAAGGCACACACCCAAAGTCCTTCGTTCACGATCTAATAAGTGACGTTTCTTTGTCTTAATATTTTAGTCATCGACGACAAGTTATCACAGGCGATACTTTATCAATCAAGTATGTCGTAGATTAGAACAAACATTGTTTTCTTAGCAAATTAATTATTCAAATCGTGTTAGGCACATAACAAGACACAAAAACCTCTTTCTTTGCTTTTTTGTTAGTCATTGATTTATCTTTATAGTTACCTGCGGAAACGTTGTTTTGAGGTGGTTGCGTGTTGATGATGAGTCTGAAAAGCAAAGACACATCATTATTACAACATTATCATTTCATTAAATTAAAATTATATTATGAGCAGCATGATACATGTTTTCAATTTATATGACGATATTTTTATGCTAACTTTAAAATTATTAAAATCTACAAATGGCACAAATTACTGTCTGTCCGGCAGAAACTAATAATTGATTCAATTTTGATACCGTTTTAAGAAGAATTTCAACATTTTAATCTGGTATAATTTTTAGAAATTAAAAATTGGCAATACTAACGAAGAATTTGCATTTGGCGATTTGGGCGATTGAGGTGTCGAGTTCTTTTTGAGTGAGTAGGACCCTCGCTGGCTTTCATTGGCCAATTTGTCGACTATCGCCTCGAGCTCTGAAAAAACCTGAAAAATAAAAACCAAAAGTATAAGTCTCTAATGCAAGAAAGTTTAAAGTCAATTGCTCGAAGGGAAACGCAAAAATCCAGCAAAGAATGAAGCTTATTAAAATCTCTCCTCTACGGTCGGGAAAGTCCAGAGAACATAGCCCACGGCTCGGACGAGCGAGCGTCTAAAAGCGCGTACAAAAGGAAGTCGTACGGCGCGTACCTTGGCACTTTCGGTATGGAAAACTTGTTCGGCCGCGAATAGCGTCTGCAGATTGGTGACGAGAAATAGAACGCGCGAGTCGTAGAGGGCCGGCAGCTCGTCGTGCAGCTCCGAATTCAGCTGCTCGTACGTGCGCTTGGCTTCCTCGAGCAGCTCCTTGCCGCGCGTCACCTTCAGCTCGTCCCGCTTTTTCGGGTTGCACTGCAATGATTGGAAGTTGTGCCTCTGACTGTCGTAGTCCACCAGTTTGCGTCCTCGCTTGTCGATCTTTTTCTGGGGGAGAAAAATAATACGGGGGGTTAGATTTCGATGCTTACGGGGAGCTGCTGCTCAGACTGATGGCTCTACTTTGGGAGATTTTTGCTCTACTTTTGCTTTTTTAAGAATAACGAGGTAATGCAAAGTCACCGACATTGCAATTTTTCATTTACTTTAAAGGCTTAAAAGGAAATTCTTTATAAAAGATGCTTGTCGAATCCAGATTGATTATTTTTAGGAATCTTAACATTAGGCAGAAAAATCAGGAAAACTGCAATGTTGGTAATAGTATTTAGTACATGGAAATTATTAATTATAATAATTTGAGAAATAATTATTTTAAACATTAATCTCATTTTCAATACAAAGCTCTGAAGGTACAGTCTGCAACATAATAACATTTTATCAAGTGCATATAATTTGACATTTTCACAATAAACTTGAAATTTGAAATGAGTTCATTGCATAGGCGAAACATGAATAAACGGTAAAGTGTTAAGTGAATCCAAATAATACATTATACAAACTTTTACCAAAATTAATTTCTCTTTTCACGAACAAAAGCAAACGAGAAATCGCTCCTTTGCGCAGCGCTAACATACAAATCAGTGACAAATTCGAGCTTGCATTTCCTCGAAAATGGCACTACGAAAATGAGAAAATCCGCGCTGCAAGTACACTTAGTATACGTACACTCAAAAAAGAGTCCTCTTATATGAAAATTATTTTCCTCTGAATTCAATTCCCTCATAAATAGGCTTTTCTTTTCAGATCGGGACTTGCCGGGGTTTTATTAAAAAAGTTTTTTTTTCCCCGGGAGGGAAAAAAACTTTGGGGAAAAACATATTTTTCCCTTTGCCTTTTGACTTTCTAGCGTGTTAATTTTAGAATTACAATCCTTTTATTAGAAATAGAAATCATTTAGTAACCAATTGCTTTCCTCTTGTCGTACATCAATTTTTAACATTGAATAGTACATTGTGCAACAAGGGGAGAAAATGAGCTATTTCTAGCGAGGGTGAGGTATTCAGCACGATTTCGGAGTCGAGTGCTGAAAATACCTCACCCGAGTCTGAAATACCTTTTCTCCCGTGTTGCACACCGTCTTTTTGTCAACGAGGGCATGGAAGGCCCACATTTGGTGTTAGAAAGTTGGGTAGATGATCGTGCATTTCAAATCGTGCACAGAAATAGTAAAAAATAGTTTAAAACAGAGAAAAACATTTTTTTGAAAAATTTTCAAAATCAAAAAAAAATGTCTTTTTTGTCTGGTAAGCCCCGCTCGGACAAACGATTTTGACAAACGTTTGGAATGCTCGATTTTCTACGCTACTTTCTAGCGTGAAATAAGGGCCATTTCATGCCCGAGTTGGGAAAAATACATTTACGTTGAAAATGATTTCCTTTTTTGACCATGCAACTTGATTTAGAGAGGATTTTCCGTGAGTCACACGAAGAAATCCGCTAGGACAAATATTGAGAAGAATTTCCTCTTCTGACAAGCGGATTCCTTTTGTAATAAGAGGATCGTTTTCTCAGCGTAGGTACATACGTACCCGCATTTCCGGGAACTGGCTCTGATATGTGTTGAGCGGCACCAGGACCTGATCGGCGAGCTTGTGAGCGAAATCCTGCCAGAGCATGTCCAGATTCTGTGCCTGGACGTACAGCATGTCGTGTCCGGTCCATTGACTTTCGTAGATCTCATTCAGCGAGTCCATCAGCGACTTGGAGGCCAGTTGCACCGCTGAGAAGAAAAAACGAAAAGGCTCGATTAGGCGTAGAAAGTCATTGTTTTCTAACGGGAATTTTCCGCGCGCGCGCCAGAGATGGCACCTCTCCTGCGCCGAGGCCCGTAACTTTATTATATTATATCGCGCAACTGGAAAGGCCGCTGAAATTCTAGCTTAATCAAGTTGTTTGCGTTTTTAGTGCGGCCGTTTCGCGCTCGTTGCGAGCCACTTTTCTGCATTTGTCGTCGCTCTGAGCGAGGCTATTTTCTTTTACGTCGCCCTGAGTCCCGCAAAAACTTTCTACGATTATGCAAGCGCCCGTAAAAAAAAGGGGAGTAAATACAACCAATCCACGTAGAATCCGCTAACGCGATATCTTTTTATCCTTCGCGCGTAACTGTCCGCCGTTTCTGACATAATGCTCTCGTGCCCATGCGCTTTTTCCGCGCGATTTATTATATGCGAGAGCGCGCACAGTTTCGCAAAGCTCCGCCGAGTCGCCTACTTTTCCGCGCAGATTATCGGTTAATGTTATACACCTATGCTCTCTCGCGCCAACGAGCCATTCCTCGCGGGAACGAACGTTCCTGACCGCGAATAAAAGGCTTCGGGGACGAGAACATCCGCGAGAGTAGCGAGAAAAGCGGTACGCACCGTCCGTCTTATCTCGAGCGAACGGAAGAGGGTCGATCGAGCGCGTCGGCGGACCGGCCGAAGGAAGAAGTTTCTCTCGCACTGCGGGAGGAGAAGAAAATAGCGGCTGCGGTCGCGATCGCCGGCGCTAAATTGGCCTCCGCGTTCCAGGCGACAAGTGCACCTTCGCGTTAGGCTCCGCGTTCTTCTGCGAGATAAAAAGGCTCGGCCGGCGCGGAGAAAAATAGTCTAAGGCTCACGGCTGTCGTCGATCGCGCACGAACGCCCTCTTATTTTGCAACGGAACGTTTCGTTCCTTTTACATTTGAATTTATAAATAATTCCCGTGTCCTATCGTCCGTCCGTAAAAGTATAAGAAGGCTTTCAAAATCGGAATATTTATCGTTTACCTTGTCGCGTCGATAGACTCCTCCGTAGACTAGAATTAGAAGCACCTGGCACGCGTCGACCAAGTCGGCGTCTGCCCCGGAATAAATATACATATCGAGCGAAATGGCGCATGGTTAAGGGCCAGGACGGAGCTCTCGCGATTAGCGAAGCGGCAAAAAGCAACGATATATCCTTGCTCCTCATCCTTGCGCGGAGATCGGCGCGCGCGGCGTACTTTCCCGACCCACTTCTCGCCGGCGAGTCAAGTGCGTTCACCTGCGCGCGGTGCCGCCAGCCGAGATAAGCTAATCGACGACGGGGCAGGAGGAGGAGAATGACGGCCTGTGCGTCGATTCGACTGCCGGGGGGATTGAGCTGACGGATCGACGCGTTGGCAAGAGATTTTCGTGTAGTTCTCTGCTCGGAGCTGGGAGCTGTTGTTTTTCAACCTTCACTTTTAAGCTCACTTTCCGCCGATAGAAGTGGGTTTTACGGCGGATCAAAGCTCCGCGCGGCACGAAAATATATATAATATTTGCTTAATTATTTCTACATACTCTTTCGATTTTATGTTAGGGGTATTAAAGCTAGCGAACGGGTTTTATGTAGAGCACAATTGGGTCACGCATTATGCGGCAGAGAGATGTAAAATGTCGAACCTGTTACGCTTTGAAATATTTCAGAGTAGGATTTAGATTCGCGTCGACGTAAACATTGTGCAATGTCATTAAGCGCTCGGCAGGTTGCATAATTAATTGTGCATGCAATTACCACCGAGCAAACTGTTTGCAGAAGCTCGAAAAAAGTAAGTCAAAAAAGTACTCGTTCGAGCACTGCTTTTCCCGCACATCGCAAGTTGCGACGGCTGATGAGAATCGGAAGGAAACTTAATTAACCGAATTATTGCGCTTTGTACAAAGTACTGATTTTCCAGCGTGTTTCCAGAAATAGACGCGAGTCAATCGATAACTAAATAATCCTCTGCTCGCAAAGTTTATTTATAAGTGAAAAAGCCGAGCCTCGTAGTCAGTCGATCCGCTCATTAGACTCATAAAAATATTTCCCCACCCGCGGAGTCGCAAGTCTCCGACAGTCCCCCGGGCAGGCAAGTGGACCAGGTCCCGCAGGTGCGCGAGCTTTCTAAGAGGGTCAGGCGCGCACGCCGCACAGGCCTGCTTTCGCAATCGCTCCCCCCGGGTCGTCCGCGCCGTTCGAGAAAGAGAGAGTTATGCTCGAGTTTCACGAGAACGGCGCGCGGGAGATAGTTTTCTCTGTCGCTGCTTGGCGGGCGGCTTTTTATAAATAGACGCGAGAGGCTCGGGCCGCAGAATCGTCGCGAGTCGCGCCATCGGGATCTCATTGTTGCCCCGGACTGCTGAAGCTTTAATTATTCGGCAATTTTCACTCGAATGCGAATTCCGTTAACGCGGCGCCCGGTGCTTAACGCAATCAAAGTGAAAACGCAACAGGTTCCGCTCGAAAATGTTCGACGCGGCGCGTTGGTAGCACCCGTAATATCACAGTTATTTTTGTTACATTCTGTACGAACAGCTTGCTGGATTATTATTGTCGCAACGGCAGCCGTTTGAAATCGATGAAAGCCTGTACGGTTGCAGCTAATAACCGGAGCCGCGCGGTAATTGACGAATAATCAAGTTTCATTTTGGCGACGCTTGGGCAACGAGCCGAGTAACGAACTTTGACGGCGATTTTCGCCGTTTAACGGGCCCGGCCGCGGAAGCAAACGCGCTCCGAGCGGACTCGCCGCTTGAGAAATGCCGACTTACCTCGGACACACCTGATGTAGTTGTTGAACTCCTTTTGAAGTCTGTTGGCGGCATTCTGCTGCCTCGTGAAGTTCTGCAGGTGCTCGTCGAATATGTCGTCCGCCGTTCGGTCAACTTTGCCCAGATTTTGTAGGAACTGAAAATAATTCAAGCTTCAGTTTCATGCGCGCTTTAACATAGAATTTAAGACTTTTATTTTAACTTTAAAGCTACAATATATAACCTTTGACGATATATACTCGTCAGATTCGGCCTTATTAAAAGATTTGCAATAGTTTGCGTTGTGGTAATACGCTATTTTAATATAATACGTTATTATTATCGTAAATTTGCTGAATTCTGGCTAAAAAATGCGCAGAATTTAACGAGACTGGCGTTTCTAGTTACACCGTAATGAATAATCCCTCTTCACGGTAGTATGCAAGAAAGCTATTAATTAATCAATAATAAACAAAGATAAACTTTTTATAAAAAAAATAGACCAAATCCATTTAGTATTTGTTTCTGTCTGATCACACAGTTACGAATGACGAAAATAAGAGAAGAATTACGGTTTGGGCTTCGGGAAAATAATCGGGAGATTCAATCTAATAGAACCTTGCCAACCCACGTAGATCTCTTTTCTAAAGACGTGGCATTAAAAAATAAGGAGACTCACCCGGGCCTCCGCAATTCGACATAGGAAACGATTAAAAGCCACAAGACGAGCTCCAAACTTGTGGGCGTTCAGCTCGTCGCCGTTTTCGGGCTTCTGCCGAGCGGAATCGTGGGATTACTTCATCGGCGCGAATCGCGGCTAATAAGGAAACAAACACACCGTGGTGTAGATTCTAGCCGCGCAGTATTTTTCGTCCTTCTGGCGCCGTGAGTGATTTTACGAAGAGCTTTCCTGCGATCGTTTTGAAATAATGAATCAGTTTGCCGCCGCTTACAATTCGGTCGGCTGAAATTTTAAAGCTCCTCGAGAAACGCGCGTTGTACTCGCAAGCGTGCTGATAGTTTTAAAGCATATTTATTCTTATTCCAGAAATTACGTGTTTCATTTGAGCAACAGCTTGAATCTCATAAATGTTTTGAATAAACTATTAGAGCGCTTTTACTTGTGCAACATCCACATACATAACAATTTATCTGCTGCTTTGTTTCGCGCATATAAATTATTCTCCAGCGCCGATGAGAGACTTTAGCAACGAGAAGCTGTGTTATTATTGCATCGACAATTCTAACGCAGATTTCCTTTCGGTCGAGAGCCGTTTTTGGTCTATTTACGGCTTAGCTCTACACTTTTAACGTATTTTTTCCCCAAAATTACAGGTATGGAGTGACTCGTTCCACAAAGGAAAGTGCAAGTTAAAAACACTTTGCCGCCCCAAATCACTGAAAATCAATATTTTCGCGAGCTTCAATTATAGCGTGCTCAATTACCGCTCGACCATTACAGCAATGACGTAAGCAAAAATCGAATTTTAATTAACAGCGACGTAGGCGTGAAAAAGAAAAGCCGCCGCGCAAGTTGCGCGACGGCAGCTCTTCACGATATTCGCGCGTGCAAAACGATCGGGAGGAAGAACGTTAGTCTGCCGCGGAAAAGGCGTAAGTGCACGTACACCTTAACCCCTTGGCCGAGCGCAAGAGCAAGTGCACGTGTACATAGTTACGCCGCCGTTCCCAGGCTGATTTCTTAATTCATTCAAGGCGTGCATAATTATCTCGTGCAAGTTCGCGACGCCTCGCCGAAAAGACAAGGTTAAGCCGCGCTCCTTTGAAGAATTGCGCGGCACTACGGGTTGGCGAACGAAACGTTCAAAAGTGTCGGCCATGTTTTTCCCAATTGACATTGCAATTTTTCGGATTCGTGGGACTTGGAAGGTTTTTCAACCAGTCAATTCGAAGACGAGTGACATGGAGATCGCTGACGATGTATTGATTAAGCAGCTATAAATTAGATAAAAATTGATGAAATTGACCGTTATCTTTAAAAGTTTACGTAGTTTACTATACGTACATGAGCGTAGTAAACTTGACTTGCTATGTGCAACCGTTTTTTTATAGACCTGACTCATTCCGGCAAAGCAACAATTTCCTTACTAATCGTTGTAGCTTAGTCGCTCAAAAGGAAAGAATTCACGAAAACGATTATACCTTTCAATGTCAACTGATTAGTTCGATCATACGCGGAGAAAAAGTTTCAGTCAAAATTATTATACTGTTTAGAAAAGCGAGCACAGACTGCCAAAACCCAAAAAATTACCATCCTTTTTGTAAATTTTAATGAAATTTTAGTAAAAATTCGTGTAATTGTATTAAATGATCCGGAAATTTCAGCAAAATTTACTAAAAAGTAAGGTAATTTTTTGGGTTTTGGCAGTCCGTGCTTGCATTACCAGAAAGTTTAGTCGATTTGACTGAAATATCTCTCTCCGCGTATTAATCGAATTGCTTTACAGAGCCATCGAGGAACGACATACATCCGGCCCGTTCGAGATGACGATTTCGAAGCTCCGCGCCCCGAACAGGGCAAGAGCAACGACCGGCGCACCGAGAGCGACACCACGCCGTCGAGTGTCCTCCACCGGCGTCCAAGTGAGGATAGCCTCGCTATCGAGCAGCTTACGATGCATGTCGAACGCTCTCGGCCCGAGTGTGCGCTCCAATTTGCCCTCGGCGCGTCCTCACTTACGCTTGCGCACGCACGGGGGGGGGGGGGGGGAACTTCTACTGCTTCCGAGAGGTGGACCGCGCGCGTATTCGCGGCAGATCGACCCATATCGAACGAAGGAGGTCGCGCTCGCGGGAGTGTAAATCATATCCGCGACTCCGAAAATATATCGGAACCGTTGCGCGGCCGACTGCTGCTGCTTGGCTGTATTTTAGAAAGACGAGGGACTCGAAGCAGGATGAGAGTGGCTCGGAATATCCGAAAAGTTTTTACAACGAAATACTTTTATCTGCGAAACTTCCAGCCGGTCTCCCTGTATTACCGAAGATGGAACGGACTCAATACCGAGGCAGCCGTCGAAATCCGGCGCCCCGCAAAAAAAGCCGCCCGAGGCGAACAAGTGCGCTTATGCATGCTTATGCGAGCAGGGGGCCCCGTTACTTCGGCCACGACCTTCCGCCCGAGGAAAGGCGCACGCGTGCCGCGCCGCTGACTGCCGCGGGAAATAACCCCGCAATTTCGGCCCGAAACTCGGCTTTTTTCCCCGCCGACTCCTGTAGTATCGCACGAGACGCGCGGCTCGACTGAGCGTAAAGGAGCCGCCGCGCTTCTCCGAGCCGGAAGCGGCGAGGGCAGCGAGATAGGAGGGATGCTTTCGGCGTTTCATTTCCGCGTACGAAAGCATGAGACGCGTTGCGCTCGGCGGAGTTTGAGGTAAGATGATGATCTGCCGAGCTTTCGCGATATTGTTCGAGATTCTTTTGAGACGTCGCTGCAAAGTTCGCCGAGGTGTCAAATTAACGCTCGATCTACATTCTTTTTGGAGCGCCTGAGACCGCTGATTAGATTGTCGAGCATAAAAAACAGTTTTTTTTTTCCTTTTTAAAACTCGATATATTTCGTTTTTATGTAGTAATGGCACTATTTCGAATTTATTGCAGTCGGCGCTATTGGCAAGCCGTAATTTCAAGTTGAGCAAATAAAAACGCTCTGGAAACTCTCGGGGTACGTCGTAAAAATGTATCGCGTAGGTAAGAGAGTGCATATATAAATTGCTGCTTGCCATTGAACTACTAGTGCGTCCCTTAATATTTATTATAGACACGCGATAGTTTAAGAATAATTGAATAATGAGTAGTTTTACTTTAAACCTTACTGTGGGGTCTTTTTTAAGGTTAATCATACAGTATTATACGGTGACACGAAGCTTAAATATTTCAATAAAAATTCCAGCCGTTCTAAAAACTGCCTTAATTATAACGTCGCATTCTTTGCATGTGTGTGTGTGAGATTATTTCTCAACAGTTTGAGCAAAAGTCTTTCTCTTGCTAAAAATAAGCATTATAATAATAAAATCATATTGCGTAATTGCGGAAAATACAGCTCGCAAGAGGAATATAAAAATAAATAATTATTAGGTGATCGCGCGCAAAGCGGAGCATGAAAGAGTAATTGTACAGCTT
>JAWWEM010000054.1:2946290-2971099 GCA_035582935.1 Ormyrus thymus | reverse complement strand
GTTCACCTTACTGTCAAAATCGCCTGAGATTCACTCAAATATAGGGGTAATTTTTCACCAAAATTTTTCTGCGTGTATATATTAAATTTCTTAAACATTTTTATAGTTGTATTTTCAGATTTGTCTTTATTGACGATCAGTTTTTTAACGCAATAGTAGTTTTATTTATACGTAATGATCTGTATTAAATTTGTTGCATAAATCAAGTTGTCTCCTCCGGTCGATGAAGAATATAGTAATTTATCAATAAAAAATTAAAGATAGCTGCAAGCCGCTCCTATAATAAAAAGAAAAGGATAGTAATATAACACTGTACACGAATCGTCCCATTTTCTTTGACTTTTGATCGGCTTGATTTATTCGGAGCAAATTTTAACGAGGTACGGACTTGCTAAAACTGCCAGTTCGACGTCAAAGAGAGATGAGAAACAGAAGCCCATTGATTAAAGAGATATTCTTCGCGATCAGTGAGGAAAGAGAGAATTTATCTTATATATGGGTCAAGTCGATGACGATGAATTCTCGTTAAAAAACATTTTTTTTAGTTTTGAGGAAACAAAGTATTTAATTGATGGTGTAATTCAGTAAAATATATAGAAATATGAGACCTCGGAGTCGATAAAAAAATATTTCTCTTATCAAATTCTGCATACATGCATCTTGATTTAAAATTATTTTAATTGCGGCAATTTAAGTACAAATTGAAGCTATACATTCGGTTCGCGTTACTGATAAATGTTTACGGTGCAACTAGTTTTCCCACTAAAGAGATAAGAGAGGACTGAGTATTTCATAAATTGCTCAACAATATTCATCCGAAGAGGCTATAACGAGATATAAAGTCAAGATAAAATTACGTAAATTACCGCGCTAAAAATTTCGCTAAAAGCAGATGAACGATAATTGCATTTGAAAAAAAAAGAAACACGATACAGTCCATCTAAAGCCACGTCTGAAAGCGGCCAAGAAAATCAATACCGAGAAAGCGTCTCGGATATCAAAAGTAACAAGCACCTAATCGGCGCGCATTCTATTCTCCAGTAACGAATTTCCCAGTAAAGTGCTGCTCAACAAGAACCTCAGACTCATATCCAAATAACAATTTAGGAGCATCGTCGAAGATGGACTTGACCGCAATCAGCGACTCGATTAAGCTCATCGAACATCCGTTGTGCCGCGAGAAAACCACGCCGCCGACAGTTGGCGAGCTCGAATTGCATTGTTTGCGTGTATATAGATGAGCGGGGAAAGTAGCGTCGTTCGACGGGCAAAAGTTTTCGGGCCGCTCGCCTCCGGGCGCCGCGAGTTTCTCCGCGAAGCGGCGTCTTTTTCAAGGAAGCCGATGCTTTCGGACGGGCACGCTCGGTTCGTAAGGAGAGCTGCGCTCTCTTGTATAAGTAATTGCGGAGCCAGGTGATTGGTTATGCAATTAAACAATGCAGAAATTATACGACTGGATTCACTTGTAACGGCAGCACGTAAATCCGCGAATTCGGTCTTGGAATTTCGACGCTTTTTCGTGGAAACAGCGTAGTTTGGATAATGAAAGTATAATACATATTCCAAGCAGCAAGAGGTAAATTAATTATTTCTCCACGACAGGAGGAGTCGCGGAAAGCAAATTAAAAATTGCGGAAATAATTATCACGCGTCGATATTTGTATATATATTTTTCAATGTAAATTTTAATAATCCTTCTTGCAGATTCATGTATCTAGGATGTAACGTCTTGCTCGAGTAGAAGGAATTTGCGTGGCGCAAGGTGCGGTTTGCAAGCCTGCATTTCTCCGCGAGCCTTTCTTTCGATGGGATGAGATAACCCAGTCCGAAGAAGATACTTTTGAAACACTCGAGCTTACTTACGCGCGACTGAGAGAGCACATTGTGTAATAATGTCATTTTATTGACAACAGATTCTGCTCGTTAGAAAAAAGTATTTTTTTAGTAAAAAATATAGGTTTTGCAAAAGCAGTATATAGTTTTAGTGCGCCTCATTGCGCAGCGATGCTTTGCGTTTGAGCGTACAGATATGTAAAGTGCATAATTCGCCCGTTTAAAAGATTTATAGCTGCTTTAAATTCTAAAAAACGCTGCACAGTAGTTGGCCAGAAGTTGTTGTTCGGCTTCGCGCGCCCACGTGTAATAACAATTCAGTTTAACTAGACAATTTTATTCGCCTCGAAACAAACATTCAATGGCAATCGGTTACTTTGACTAAAATGCCCGAGAGACTTGAAGACAAATATAGTAGATTTGGCGGCTTAATTTAAAGGATATTCACCTCGCTCTCCCACCTTTTTATTTCGACTTAAATAAGAGACGATCTTCGAGCTTTCCAATCCAAATACTGACCATCTTCTCACGATTGTAGTGCAGGCCAGTTTATATATGCAGCACTTCATATCGAAATTTATGAGGAATTGAATACGAAACTTATATATTTATTGATGATTCACGCTATTTTTAATTGTCAGCACGAGACTAGATTGAATACGCCGACGACGTTTCGTCGCTGGACCACTCGTGCACTCGTCTACGTTCTTCGAAAAACTGTTGAAAAAAAAATCAACCAAAACAATCCAAACCATCCGAGAATTATCTGAAAACCGATCGTTCTCGCAGCGCGGAATTCGGGAAAAATTCAGTCCGCCAAAAATCTCGATCGCGGCTCGTGCGTATATATATATATATATAGACGTCGCAAAGCTCGCCCTCGATCCGGACCACGTTCACACACATTCGAAAGAGGCTCGGGCGTGCACGCGGTGCACATCCCGAAAAGAGAAGGAGGGAGCGAGGACCGGTTTCCCTTCGTTGAAAGAGCCTCCCGGAGAGCAGGACCAGGGCGCCGACCGGCCCTGAAACACCCACGAATTACGCTCCGCGGCCGCGTTAAGCTGCGAGTGCACTTGCAGAGCGAGGAGGAGGGGGAATCCCACGCGAGGAATTTCGTCGGAGGGAGACGCGAGAACGAGCTTCCCACGACTGCGCTCGGCGCGCGGTTTTCAGGGGTTAATTGGCCCGCGGCGGTCAATACGCGCGTCGTCCTCGTCGTCGTGTCTAGCTGCTCTCGCTCGCTGATGGGGCGTAGAGCCGCCGAGCGAGATTGCCTTATTAGGGCCTAACGCGGTCAAGATCAGGGATATTGGATCTCGCCTTTTGAGACCGCGCGCGCGCGCCACGCATGCATAATTAATCGCGCTCTCATATACAGAAGCCTGCCAAACGCGCGGGCCTCGTCGTCGATCCGAGAGCCCTGCCGGGTTCTTGCGCTATAAAATCGACTTTTGACGGCGCTCGGTATTGGCAACGCTCGCGAGGAGGATGCTTTTCCGGCTGCAGCGAGGCAGAGCGGACAGCACGTGGCCAGTAAAGAAAAGAAGAACGGTAAAGCGCAGAGCAGCGCGTTACGACGCCCCTGTAAATCGCGCTGAATTAAAGACACAGTTATTGCACAATCGGCGGAGATGAAGCGGCAGTTGTCGAGAGAAAGAGATTTCGACGTGTATACCCACACACGCGGAGAGGCCAATATAAAAGGATGATCGTACGGTCTAAGGCGCTTTGGCGCCTCCCCCCTCCCGCATTCTCAAAGAAAGTAACGGCATGGCCACCGTCCATTACTCCCTTCTTTTCTCGAACAGGATTTCCGTGATCGACTCGACTACGAGCGTATACATGCGCGCTGCAGCATATTAGCATTCATTCACCGAGCGTCCGATGTTGAAGTTTATTATTCGATCGATGAAACAGCTTGTCGTTCACGGCGCTTTCGCAAAGGTACCGAGTGCTCGATCGAAAGCGTCCGAGCGTCCAACGTCGCGTGCAATACACTGACTGATGGGTAAGATCGAAGCCGCGAGTCTCCCGAGGATAAAAGCAGGCGACCGATTTGGAAAAACGTATCGTCCGACGGAAAATGCCCCAGCGCGAGTCGGACTCGCTATCATTACATTCTCCAGACAACCAAAGCACGCGGATAGCCTCGCATACCGGCGGCCGCATCGGCGAAAAGCTTATAGATACGGGCGCGAGCTCGCAGGCGCGGACGCCGTCATAGGGTTTCGCTCGCATGCGGCGAACGTGCCATATTCCGCGATCTAGATCCCGGGCATATTTTTATCTTCCTCGTCGTTGGGGGAGAGCGCACCGACGGCGGCTGCGGGCAATTATTTCGACGACGCGCCGATTCCGCACTTTATTCCGGGCAACTTTCAACGGACGAGCAGGGCCTGAAATTCTAATCCAATCGGACGAGTCGAGCGAAAGCCTTGCGAAACTTGAGCTGCATCGGCCGAATTGGAAAAGACCCCGAAAGGGAGAGTTTTCGTCCGCTCATCGGTGCACCGCTCGGAGGCGGGAGGTCCCCGCGAGCGAAGCTTTCGTTAAAAGGCAGGCGCACATAACGGACTCGGCCGAGGCGGCGCGCGGTGCCGTTGCAGCCAGCTGGGATATATCTCGCACTTGCCATGCATCCTGTATACGCGCGCGCGCTTACGTACATATCTCTCGCGGTGGAAACTCGCTCGAGGAGAGCCTTTCTGAAACGCGCAGCGGCGCGCGCGCGAGTGAACGGTAAAACGATCGCTCGCGCGGGGAGAGTTTCAAGTTTCTCTTCCTTCCTGCCTGCCTGCCTTGCGTCCCGCTAAACTGTGCACTCCCCATTGGGGATCGAAGATGATTTTTGCGCGGCGCGTCGAGAGGCCACCTCGCCGTGTTCCCACACGCCGCCGGGCTCGATTGGCATTGTTCCGCGGGAGAGAGAAAGTTTTGGGTTCTAGTTTTGAGCGGCCGCCGGCTTTTTCTCCCGCTTTTACTGCCCGATTTCGGCGTCTCTCCCGCTCGCTTTATCATTACGGTAATAAGCCCTCGAGACGCGGAAAATAATGGAGCCTCGAAGCGGCGCGCGTTGCGAGTTGCGCAACGGCCCGGCGGAATTTTATGACAAAAAGCGCAATAGTCGCCGGAGAAAGTGTTTTTTATAAATTCTATTACCTCGATTCGCCGCGCGCCGAAAGGGCCGGTTCTTTCTTGTCAGACTTTGAGGAAAAATATTGCCGTATTGTCGGAGGTGTAGACGCGCGCGGCTCTGCGCGAATATTTTTCGTTGCAATATGCATGCATAATCCCCGGTCGATTGCGAAAAAGAAAAAAAAAACCGTTTGTTCGGAGAATACGTCACGGCTAGATGCTCCCTAATGACCGATGGAAATAAAGCGAGCCGAATGAGTAGAGCCTGCCGCCGCCGCCGTGTGGGAAAAATCATTAAAATGCTCGCCGCGCTTTTTTATTAACTTAACGTCTCGTTTGTAACTTTAGCCGCGCAGGAACTAGAAATAATTATCCGAAGCAAAGTAAGTTCTCATTAGGCATTTAATGGATGCTGACGGATGTTCGAGAGGAAAAGCAAGTTTAGTGCTAAAGCTACGCCGGCGGAAAGCGATTGAACTAAGACAGAAATAAGGTGCACTTTCAAAAGATGCGCAAGATGGATTTTGATTGTTTTCAAGGTGCAGGAATTGCATATTTAGGCGGGGAAAAACTTGATTCCGAAGTGGTTCATCAATCTTTTTAACTTTTGGAAAATAAAGCGAGAAATTCAATAGTTGAAGTGCTTTGCACCAAAGAATAATTTAACAGCGTTTTTATAGATTTTCTGGCTTTCAAAAAGATGCACTAACGGATTATCAGAATGCTATATTTCACAAAAATCACTGGATGGGTTTGAATGCAAAGTAATCTGCGGTAACTGTAAAATAATGTTACTTACGTGTTATTTTACGCGCGAGACGTACCGTTGCGATTTCCTCGATCCAGACCCGTGACAATTCGATCGTAAATTTAAAATCATTTTTCTACTTTCAAGCAGTTCTAATTATATATAGCGAAACGAAAATAAGGAAGAAAGATGAATCTCGCTCGGAGCCGGCATTTAATTACGGCTGCAATTAAATTTTAATCTCCGCGGCGTATTGTAAATAGAAAGACTGCGCACTTTTTTACTCAAGTTTCACTCGCGAGAGTCTATTAAGAAATACATCTATACGATCGATATTTTCCGATGTCAAATTTATATCTCATCGGGCATTATTTTAGTCACATTAAAAGATTAGGTAATAGAATTTATAATAAGATAAGATTTGCGCCAGCTTATATAAAACCCGGCCTTGCGAATAAAAAGTAAAACCAAGAGTCAAAGGTAAAACTAAAAGTAATAACTCAGCGGATATTTTTAGCCAGAGTCTTTTTTTTCTGTAACGAAATAACTGCTCGTCTTCTCGCCTGCCGAGCGCGAAATATTTTTCAGCCTCAGTCGTCAACTAGAGACAATGCTCACTTTCGCTCGCAAGAAAAATCATTTACTCTCTTCAAATTTTTTTCTTCTTTTTTTTTAAACAACAGGCGCAGGCCCTCTAAAAATAGCCCTTTCAGCACTTCGGACTCGTCGCTCCGTTCCAAAGCGACAATCCGCCGAATCTGCGGACGAGCGGTGGCCGTGGAAAAGAAAAAAAAAAACGAGCAGCCGGAACGGCGGCGCAGCAGCACACATCCACCGGACCGTTAGTCCGTCCGGGAGGAAATCCACGTCTGCAAGCTCCGGCTCCGGCGACGATTACGGACGACGCGCGGGCTCCGTCTCCTCTTTCGGGCGCTAAGTGCCGCGCGCGCCGCCGGCATTGACGCGAGTTGCATAAGTAATTGTCATTTTAAATGGAACCCCCTTCCGTCTGCGCCATTGCGTAATCCGGCGGCTGCTGCTGCTGCTGCTGCGGCGGCGTGGAAATAGCACGGAACGAGCGCGCGCACGCGAGACGATCCGAAGACGACGGCGTGAAAATAGCAGCGTGGACCGGATTTTTGCGAGGTCGCCAGCCCGAATGGAGAAAAAAGGTTTAGGTTAGCGGGAGGAGGGCCCCGGAGGAGGGGAGGCTGCACGTGCATTCGATGCACAGAGGTCTGTACCTGTCCGCGCGCAGCATCCGATACGTGAAACGCGATGTACACTCGCGAGCTTTGAAATCGAGCCCTTTTCTTTTGTTTACCTGCCTAGGAAACGTCTGCTCGTAGGTTAAACCTTGTGGTTACTATATTTTCAAGAGTTTCGCTCGCAGACCTCGCGGCCACTCGGACCAGCGCCGGTTCTAATTACCGTCACGGTGTACTGTTCGCTTTGTACGCAAAGTCGCTGATCTATTTCTTCATTTCGTAAGGCCGCCTCTCCCTCATTATGATTGCTCGTTCGAATTAGCGCGAGCGCCGTAATTTCGCGCGCGAAAACGTAAACAAGAGCGACAGATGTACGACTTTCTTATCGTTCTTTACACTTGCTGTCCCGCCCGTTATCAGCCAGCATAAGGAGTGCGAAAAATGGGAAAAGGTTATGTCACGCCGCTCCTTACCTTTTCCTTGGCCCTGCCGGCGTGTTTCTGCACGGTCTTCGCGATAAGTGCTCCTTTGCTCTCTGCCATGTCTGCTTTGCTCACCACTGAACTCACTGAAGAAGCAGCTGACGTTCGACTACGCTGGAACAGCAATGGAAGTCAATCGGGCAACTCGGTGAATCGAGCCGGCGTGCCTCTCTCTCTCTCTCTCTCTCCGATACTCTCCTCGGGCACAGCACAAAACGCAACAGCGTCCTAAGAGGAAAACGAGCGCGTGGCCAAGTAAATGTCGCGGCCGCAGCGCGCTCAGGACTCGCTCTCGGCTCTCCGTTCGACGCGTCGGCGTTTTAAAGTACGCCTGTATTGCCTGCCCGTGTGTATACGTTAATAGAGACCGTAGTGCCCGCGCGACGCCAGACGTTTCGAATGATGCGCCGGAGAATACTGGTCGCTCTCCTCCGCCGTGTGCACGCACGCGATGCTCTCCGTCTCTCTCTCTTTCGCAGCCTTTCCCTCTCCTCTCCCGCGATGGCGACCCCCCGCCCCCCACCCGTCGCCCGAGTCTCGTGCTGGCAGCAGGCGCGGCAACTGCTGCTGCAGCGCTCTCAAGCGGAATCTCGACGAGCCCGGGGACACATGCCGATGGAATGTGAATGCGTGTGTGGCGCGGGACGAGAGGGGAATTGTTTTCTTACTTTGCTGGTTGGCAGAAAACCAGTTGAGTGGCAAATTCGAATTTATAGATGGTAGTGGAGCTGCGACTGTGTAGCCTGTTGTTTCAAACTTTCACCTTATCGTACGGACGGACGACGCTGAGCGCAGAAAGACAAGGGCAGCTTTCCATAAGTTTTATTCTCGAAGAAAAGATTAACACAATCTTCCCTGAGTTATTACATATTGGATGTTGGCAAATCAGGTATCCAAAAGTAAAGACAAAAAATGACAAACCGATATTAGTAATAGTTAGTAGATATGGGTTAGTAATTAAAAAACTGATAAAGAAATCATAACAAGTATTGAAAAGAATCCTGCAGAGTATTTTCTTAATTTTTATTTAATACTTTTGTTGATTAAATCTAGTTTTTTCAAAACTACAAACATAAAAAACAAACGCTACAGATAACTTTTTGAGTGGCCTAAAGGAAAGAAAAAACAGTGCTTGAACAATTGGAAATTTACAGAGTGTAGTAAGTATAAAACATACTCATTGATTTGTAAATAGTTTTATTAATAAATTATCTTTTCTTATTTCGCGATGAGGATTGCTCAAAAGAAATAAACGTCTGATAAATATCCATTTTAATAACAGAAACAGACGGACGACACGCGGAAATGTTGTGTAATGTATAACTAACTATACGTACACATGATGCACAAAAGCGATAGACAAAATTCCACTATACTTAAATACGGTCTATCCAAAAATTACAATTGACAAAAGCGCCTTTGCATCGCGGGTCGCTCGAAATTATCAGCGTCAAAGTGTACCCTTCGCTTCAGGTACGCTCTTACTCAACTTTTCCTTTAAAACCTTTCATCGTTTCATATTCAAAGTTATTTGCTTTTCTTTAATAAATTTTTTTCTTATTGTACTTAAATATTAATTACTCTTTAATTTCATTATACAATGCCGGCGAGTTAAGGACGAGCATATGTCACTTTGAACAACCTTGCAGCATAGAAAGATAAAAATTCTTTTTGAAAAAAATATATATATATATGTTTGTCAGTACATATATTATGAAGTATATCTGAAAGCTCAAAGATTGCGCAAAGTTCTCTCGTCGAGCTTTCCTATACGTTTATCGGCTTCGTTTTTCCAAACATTATTTTACCTCTAGAGGCAACGTTACTCAAAGTAATGCTTTAATTATTGCAATTTGAACATCGGTGCTTGTTAACAGATCATTTTGATTGTTACTGTGAGATAATAAGTTATAAACAGCGGAGCGCTGGGTGTATTTTCTGAATAGGCGCAAATCGTTAATGATTTTGCACTAACCACAATCAAATGTCCACCGATCGAGAAAATTTACAATTTTCGACTTGTAGACGCGCGCTGCATACAGTTGGTACCTAATATAAATTTGCTTTTAGTCTTGGAAATATTGGATAAGGCCATAAACCAATCTGGCGTCGAGTCATGAGCCAGGTTTTTTCTCGATCTTTAAACTCCACTTCTTACCGTATATCAATATATTTCATATTTTACTTTTTCTTCTTCGTCTTAAATCTCTTCTCTATCTCTCCACTTTTTTTACATTTTTCTCCGCATTTTTTTGTTATAAAACCAATCGTTTTTTCTTTCTCACTCGCACGCTCATTCCTTATGCACTCACACTAGTATATAATACGTTGCTCGTAATTGCGTATATCTTTCGCGGTCTTAATCATTTGACCGTTCCATGTCTCGCGATTCACGGTTACGTCCTTTATTTCAATTATTTTCACTCAATTAACTTTTTTAAATCAACTTAGTTTCATCCGAAATCCTTGCCATCATCGCTCTTAGCATTAACGTCGTTGTTTTCTATCGCTTTTGTCTTTCACTCTACCTGCCTTTAACAGCGCTATACGACACAGTCGAATCATCGCAAAAGCAGATCCAAAAAATTCATTTTTTTGCTTCTTTCTCATTTATAGTAATAGTTCTAAAATAAGTGTAATGATATCTACTATTCTTAATCTGTAATCGCAGAGTCAGAGTAACTGAGGAGCCGGTGGGTGATCTTTGAGACAGAAAGTAAGGATTTTTGTGCATAGCACATCTTTTTATTCTTTTAATTTTTATTTATAAGTTTATTTATAAGAAAAATATGTTTTTCTTCTCGTTTTAGAAGTAATAATATGTGTTATTATAAGACAGAGTTCGATTCGTTTTATTTAGGTACGAAATAATCAGCAGTCGTTGATATGAGATATTTCAGCAGTTGCCGTGCGAAGCACTGCTTCCGTCTTATTTGTTTCGATCTTTGTAATCGTCTCGATTAATCGATTGCTTGGTCCATCTTGCAACGCATAAATTGGAATTTTCATTTCAGAGATACAAAGAATCAATAAATTGTATAAAGTTATAAATTTTCATTCCCGGTAGGAAAAGACCAGTGCGAATCACTATTAACTCTAAAAATTGTCAATAAACTTGAAGTGTGTACATAAGGTCATCCTAAAATACTCGCACGACTCGAGATGTAAAAAAGAAAAAAAAAACACATGATTAAAACATTGTATTCTGTACATACGAAATTTCCCGTCTCAAAAATCACAGCGCGGCACCGTGCATCTTTTCGACGGGTGTGGTTTGTAAACCTGTACAAAAGTTGTTCCTCGTTATACATTCTACACTTAATAATGGTACAATAATAATGTATTTAAAATGTAACTTATATAACCTTATTACTGATTAACGATGGCGGCATTCCAGCTTGGGCCCAGCCTTTGGCCGAATGGAGCTAACAGACAAATGCGCCCCTTTAGAGAGTAAACTTTGTTGTCCCATTTCCTATCTCTCGTCTCCAGTCACATCTTAGACATGTTATTCTCGCCAAAACTATGCAACATCTCTAATTCTCTAACTATATACTGTATATAAAATATCGTTAGTTTAACTAAAACGCGCGTTGGGTCTAGCTGGAATGCAGCCCTTACTTATGCCCCCTTCTCTATATTCATTTCAACTTTTTAATGCTTTTCTTTATAACTTCCTTTTTATAATTATTCTTCCGTATTTTGCGTATTTTGTCGAACCTCTTTTCTCTTTTTCTCTCTTTCATTCTCGCTTTCGTACCCGCACACACGCACATACGCACATGCTTTCACTCCAACTGTATTTCTTTTTTAAATGGTATGTTACAATTTTTCAGTTCTTGATCTACTGACAAAATCGCGCAACTCACTGCAGTCTGTCATTGGTCGGTCAATAAATTTGATTCCCAACTATTCTCTCGCCGGCACATTATTTAAATTTGAACGAATTTTAAATTCTCTCGATAGCATTAGAAAGTTGTAAACGAACTTCTAATTCCCCGAATCTACTGTATCTTCGTGTTTTCTTTTTTTGCCTCGCGTAGGCGACGATTCTGTAAAATGAAATGTTATATTTATTATGATTTCTAATTTATTTGGTAAAATAACAAAAAAGACAAGCAACCTTGTTGTTGTTCTTCTTGTTCTTCTTCATCCTCGTCATACTCAAAAGTGTCATCCTCTTCTTCTGCTTCTACTACATAATCTTCTTCATCACTTTCGTCCTAAATAAAAATTCGATACGTGTTATTTTACTTTTATGAAAAGAATTCAGTTTGCATTTCTGAACCAGTTCAATATTTACCTCGAGATCTTTGTACACAGTGTCTAAAAGTACACCTCCATCTTCCAAATCTTCATCATCATCATCGTCTGATACTGAAATTAAATATAAATATATAGTAAAAACGTATAAGGTTTACGTAAAAAACTTAAAAATTTTATTTAAAAAATACCTTCTTCACTGTCATCTTCATTAGCATCGCCATCTGCATCGTCGTTTCCATTCACTTCATCGTCATCGCCATCACTGTCGACTTCACGATCATCTATGTCGTACCTGTTAAAATATCGAATAAAATTAATAGTATAATGTGTACTAAAATTTAAAATTTTTAATAAGAAACTTGTTTGGTTTTTGTCTGTAAATGCAACTCACCCGTCAAGATATCGCAAACTAGGTATAAGATTAAATACTTTCTCTCTGTAGTTATCCATATTTGTCGCTTCATTATTGAATAAGTCAAGGCTTTTTAAGTTCTTGAACTCTTTTAATGGTTGTAGCGTGTCAAGATCCTTAATTCTATTGCCACTGAGATTGAGGTGAGTTAATTTGGAACTTGTGTGTAGGAGATTTAAGCCATTTGATATTCTGTTGTCACTAAGTTCCAACTAAAAGAAAATATATATATATATATATATTTATATATTTGAAACATTTGAAATGAGAAAAGTATTTAAATTTATTGCGCATTTTTAGTACTCGTCAGTAAATGAAATAAAACTTGCGAAACCGCACCTTTTTAAGGTTCGGCAATTTGGGGAATCCTTTTAAACTTGTAAGCCCCACGTTGATGAGACTCAGTGATTCCAGAGCAACGAACTCGTCCGTCAGGCCAACAATGTTTGTACTTCTACAATTATCCAATACGAACTCTGTAATCTGGAAGAAGAAACTTTAGTTTAGTAAATCTGACCTTTCCTTTTTTAAATTACTGATGTGTTAAAAAATTAAATGTGAATGCGTCAACTTGATTTGATTTTTGAGTAAATATTACGCGTAAGGAAAGTTTAATCTGCCAGTTTTATCGGTCCATAGGAAACTTTATACCGCTTTTCGATGACGTGAAAATTGAAAGATTTATGAAAATCGCATTACACGACCTTCAAATATTCCCGACCCGATCTGATAGTATCAGAATTTAGTTGTAAAACGTGCTCTTCGTCCGTCGAAGCGCCCAATTAAAATATTATCAAAGTATGCTAGTCTGTCATTTCTTTACTTTAATAAGATTCGTGGCTAAAGTTCCGCAAACACGACAGATTCGTAATCGAGTCGCCTGCAGCAGCGCGACTTTGTGGACAGGTGTGGGTACGTTCGCTCGTAAGCACACGCGGTGCGGCGGATCGCGTAGTTGAGATAGGTCACTTTATTGATCGGAGGAGCGAACGAAAACCGGGACTTGGCCCGCCGTCGCAGCCGCTGTTCCTGCACTTCTGCCTTCCGGATCGGCCACCGCTGGTGAATCGGCGACACGGCAGCCACTTCCGAATTCTATCTCGCGAAAAGGGTGCCTTAAAATGGCGAATCGAGCGACTCTCGCGTCTTTTGTCAACAGGTGATAAGGGAGGCATTGTCTCCAAGAGGCCGTAAATTTAGTCGGCGACAGACGCGTCGATATAAGCGCGCGAGAATTGAAACGGGAAAGTCGGGAAGCCTGGAGTAGGGAGGAAGCACGTGAACACGCCGGAGATATAGGACGGCGAGGCGAGTCTACGTGCGTACACTGGATCATTGAATGGGCTTCCTCTCCAAGTTTTTTATACCATCGGGCATTGGCCTGCCTTTGAGTGGCCGAATGAGAAAGGTGCATCGAAGCCGTGAGTGCCTCGCTGCATATAATATCTGGGTTAACGAAATCGGAAAGACTCCCAAGCCCGCGGGGGGGTTGTCACCACCGCGCGCGTATGGCCTAGTTCGCCCCCCCCCTACTCCCCCCTTCCTCTGCTCCACGGCCTTCGAAATCGACAATAAGCGCGTAAGACGTGCACGTGTCCGTGCAGAAGCCGGCGTTTCTAGTCGGCGCGTCAAGCTCGCTCTCTCTCTTTTTCTCTTTCCCGCACTCGGCGATCGATGCAGTCGCCGAGGATGGATATGTGTGTACGTAAGCCGACCGGCGCGACGAGGGTTAGTTTGAGCTTACCGCGAGAGAGAGAGAGAGAGAGAGCGTTTTGCCTCGCCGCTGAGCTTCTTGCGGTAGTTAGATTTAGGCAAAATTGCTATTGACTTGCTGGATAGACGAGCAGCCTCTGAGCTCTCATCTTCGATAAACTCATTTTCTCAATCTATTTTTAACAGCTGTCGCAGAGGCGGCTCTAACGCCTTCGTATGCATTAGAGAGAGCGAAAACCTTGCTTATCGACAATATGCCAGCTCGCGCCTTTAATTAAGGACGACCAGTAAAGAACAAAGTGTATAATAGTCGTCGGGCGGCCGGTGCTTGAATAATTAAGAGCCGCGTTCTCTTTATCAGGGCGCAGCAGCCGATGTGGCGGCGGAAGGCGAGATTCTTGGCCGCGGATGAAAAGCCATCTCCCTAGCGGAAAATCGGAGTACACCTGCTGTAGGCACAAGCGTGCGTTGGGATACGATCAAGGTCGGGGAGGCGCCAATCTCGAGAGCCCTCCCCCCCGCCAGACACTATATCGATTTTCAATGCATCCTTCCCTCTCGCTCGCCTCGGCTATTATTGCACGATCTATACTTTTATTAATATGCACATCGGGCACATTAATAATCCTTCCCGCGAAGGTTCGCTCGTGTTCTCGCGCATCGGCGAGAATCGCCGTGGCGCGGCCGGCCCCGCTCTCTCGTGCAGCTTGCATCGCCGAAGTTCAGCGAGGGCGCGAAGCGATTATCTGTTTGATGCACTCAAGACCAGTTGTACTTTTCGTTAGTTTTAGATCGCGGGTTCGAGTCTATACCGACCGACTTTTAGATTGACTTATTCGTTGGTTAGGCCAATGATGATTATAAATTCATTTGTAAAATCATTAGATTATATTTGTTTTTAATGGGTGATTTTTTTATTTGAATTACATTTGAGTAACTTCTTGGAACTGCTCCATAAAGAATTCTAAGTAATTGACCGGTCGACGAAGTGAGTGAAAACGAAAAGGAATTCTATACCGCGAGACAAACTTTCTTCAATCGAATATGGAAGTGTCGTAAAAGACTTTTTGGCATTGCTATCTTCAAAAGTAAAGGATCTTAAATAATTTTTAAATAAAAGAAATAAAAAAATAATTATAACGATAAAATGTTTAGCTAGCCCCGAAACTGCGCACAATCTCGCATAATTCTCAGCAAAAAAAAGGATGGAGTGTGTGGCAAGGCACGTAGACGTCTGTAATAAGACGCGAGAAAAGGAGGGGCACCCGGTAACACGGTTACGCCACTGACAAAACGACGAGTGCGAGCGTGCGCGCATCCACTATGCTCGCGGGAATCATCAACACGCCTACGCGTTCTGCGTCGTCGGCGCCGCTGCATCGCCACTGGATCCACAAGTCCTAACCTCGAAGATTCGGCCCGACCGTCACTGCCCAGAGTCGGACTTCAATAGACGGGTAGAAAGAGAGAGAGAGAGATAGGGGCAGGTGCCTGCTTTGGGAAGGAGAACGCCACTGTGCAGCGGCAACGTGCTGCATGAAGTGGACTCGTCCAATATGGCCGTGACGACGTTCGACCGTTTCCCGCGCCCCCGACGCCTACTTCGTCGCTGCTCGCGAAAATGGCCCGCCGGGACTTGTTGCTAACGGGGACCGACGCACCGACGTCGATTCAGCTTTGAAGCGTAAAGAAAACAATCGCCTTCGACAGATTTCCTGCTCGCAAACTATTTAGACGTGCGCGCTTACGAACTCGCACATGCGCAATAGGCGGGCTCGCGACTCGGCGTGGCACCACCACCAGCACCACCGCGGGGACGTGCTCAAGTTCAATGAAAACGATCGACGGAAATCTGAAATCTCCCCGCGATCGATCGGGATCTCTGAAGCTTCGGCTGCACAGATCGCTCGTTTCAGAGCCCGCTTGGGAGGCGATTTTTACCCGGCGATGCGCCATTAGAAACTAAATGCGACTGAAAGGCGTAGCGGTGACCGCTGATCCAGTTCGAACCTTGACCCAATAAAAAGACCGGCTGCACTTCTGTCGTTAAGGAACGACTCCGATGCTCGCGGAAGCCTCGAAATCGACGGGACCGCCGAATCTCTGGCTGGAAAACAGGTGTACGGGGAGCAGAGCACTATAGAGCGGGATTTTTTAATCGGTCGGTTCCTGCGCGCAAATACAACGCATATGGATGAACGGGAGCGAACGAGCCGAGAGAGAAAAAGCAATAGAGCACGAAGGTGCGGAGTAAAACGGAGGGAGAAAGAACGCGAATATACATGTGTCCTCGCAGCGTAGACACACGCGCGCTTTGCCGCGCCATGCTTCTTTTTCGCCTCGGCGACGACTAGCAAGACGCGCGCACTCGGTTTCTGTCTTCTCTCATAACCGGGCAGTCCGAGTCTCGATTTCCACATAAACACTCGCGATACACGGGGGTTCTTGGAAAGACGGAGCGAGAAAGGAGGAGGTTGGAGGAGGGCAAAGCGGTTGCAGCGCGCAGATTACGCATAAGGGAGCGCGGGCGGCTTTGAAAGCACGGTGCCCCGGGAAAGCGGGTACTTACTTCCGCAGGTTTCCTGCCCCGCTTCTCGAGTTCTATTCGCTTCTCCATTGTAATGCTGGCCCGTCGATGACTCTCCTCCCGATGTCGCGCGTTTCCTCAACTGTTGTGTACCGCTCTTTCTCCTCCTGTCGAGCGGTGGTGCACAGACTCGCGTGGCTGCTGCCTCTCTCGAATCACACACTCGCCGTGCTCTCTTCTACTGTTCTTCTCTGTCTCTTTCTATTCCTCTTTCTCTCGAAGCAGTAGGTTCTATCGGGGGGTCAGGTCAGGCGCGCACTTGCACTGGCCTATAATACTCGTGCGCCGGAACGACGCACACAGCAATCTCTCTCTCCTCCGCCTCTTCTTTTCTTACGGCCGCCGTATTTTTCCCCGAAGAGAAAAGATTCACTGACCGACAGTCCTTTAATGCGTTGGCTCTCAGCGCGTCTTGATCTTGTATATACTTATCTGGACACACGGCACCCACGAGGAAGCAGAAGTGCGACACCGTCCACTCACCGTCAACGCCGCGCCGACACACCACAACCGACTTCTCTCTTTATCTTTACGCACATAGAACTACTGCTGGCCGCGCCGCCGCCGCCGTCGCCACTACCGCCGCTCTCTCTTTTCGCTGCTTCTTCGTCCGTTCCTTCCTCTAGCCTTTGCTTCTTCCTTCGTTGTGCGATTTTCGTGCGCGCGCCGCTCTCTGTATACCTCTATACGTACTGGCACATTCGTCTTATTTTTCTTGCTTCTTCCGCTCAACTAGGCACTCTTCTATGCATCGAACCTCATCTATACAGTGTCCTGTGATAGCTGCACGTATGTAAAATTTGTGTGTGGTAGATATGTACCAACGGAGTGAGAGAGAGAAAGAACTCTAGAAAGAGAGCGCCTGCGCGCGCGGAACGCGATGGAGACGTAAGAAATGGAGAATAAATAACGTGCAGCACGTTGCGTATAATGTTATAGGCCTCTGTTTTCTTAAAATCACACGCGATCGAGAAAGCGCCGCCGGCATAACCCTGCCCTGACTTTTGTAATACCGACAAGTACTCAATCGGTAATGCAGCTTCATGAACGTCATGCTGCAACGTATTTTCCCTCTGTTGAGACGTCACGCACATTCCACAATCCACCGTTGCAGTTTGCACTTTGCAGTCAATGGATGACACGAGATAGTCAGTTGTATAATACGCATAAAAGAATTTCATGCGCACGTATACGAAGTTATAATGAGCAATGTTATGCTGTTTTACTACGATTATAGCATAAAAAAATTGCATCTGGAGAGAGAGTAAAAAAAACGATGTAAAGAAATGCTCGATTGATGATTTTTCTTCAAATTTTTTTCTGTTTCTCGATATTTCATCTATCTTTATTTTCTTTTAATCTAAAAATCATTTACATTTATACGTTTGATTAACTGGAATAAGAGTTGTATTTTTGATATACTCGTGACTATAAAAATTACTAGATATTTTAGTTCTGGAAAAACGCAACTATTTACAAAGTTGACTCTCATTAAATAATTAAACGTTGACTATTTAATATAGACCAAGTATTTTAAAATATTCACTTTTTCATCACAAGTTAAAAAATTAATATTTTTATTGAGGGGATAATTGTATGTTTGGAATTTCAATAATGTACTCAACATTTTAACAAAGATACTTAAAAATTTAATATATTTAATAATATCTCAAGAAATAGACAATCGAAGTACAGTTACTGCAATATAAAATTTTATTAAAAAAATATTCATAACATTTGTACGTCTGTACGCTGTGATGATGATAATTTTAGTAACGATAATAATATTAATAAAATAATAAAATAGAACTAATAGTTATAATGAAATGACAATTATAGAACAATCTTATTATATACACGTAAGCGCCACATATTGTTGGATCACCTGTTTACTTAATGGCTACATATCTGATTTATATTTACTTATAATAGTACATATTATTAATAGTACATACATTAATGTACAAAATAACAAATTTATAGCAGAAAAAAACACGGTTGTTGGCTAGTAGTTACATCAATTGGGTCACTGGGTATAGTCTCTGTCATTCAATAGTTATATGGACTTAATTGATATTTTGACAAGATAAGATCACATACATCAATTGCATGCGTCTTTACAGATTGACACAAAGATCATTTTTGACATTCTAATATTGTGATTGTACTAGTTCAGACCCATTAAATTTTCATACATTTTTAAGTAACAATCCTTAAAACATTGAATTACTTAAAGTTTTTTATTATAAATTGTAGAAGATCATTTAACTTATAGTTAATAAGATCAATTTTTTAACATCTTAAATGTTTATTTTGCTAGATAAAAATCGAAACCAGCTGGTCAGATGTTTCGATTAACATTGAAAGACGAAATTTTCAAGCTTTCATTTAGTAATATTGAATATTTGAAATTCATAGGATGGCCTTTTATTATTTCAAAATAGGCACTATTTCTTCATGACACTATTTGTTTATTTAGTATTTTCGTTTGAAGTATAAAATGACAGGTTTCGATTTTTTAATAGATTTAAAAATGAATCGTATTTGTAATATCACCAATTTTTTAATACTGTTTGAAAAATTACATAGTACAATGCTATTATACTTTCTCTTTCTCTCATTACTTCAAAAATTAAGTGTGAATAGCAATTTAAAAAATGCTAAGTACATTGTAACAGTAACGCATGTTTGAAAGCCAATAATTGTTTTTAAAATTATTCAAAATAACCAGATTTAATTCGTTATTAATATTAATAATTACTCTATATCACATGTATCGATAAATTTTATTAATATCTGATGCTACTTTTTTGAAAATAAATAACATTTATGAACGTTATTATATAAGAAACTTACATTTTTTTTTAACATTGTAATTTAATTTTCTTAAATTAGCGATGAGTGTACATTTATAAATTTTTAGCGACTTAAATAAATTAAATGATTTTTAATGGTTTGACCAAAATTATTTTATATTAAATACAATTATCATAATTGAAACAAGATTGAAGTTAGTTAAATGTAGGTTTAACACAATAAATAGACAATTTTTTACTTTGATTAAGTAGAATACAAAAATAGTTCGCACCATATGGCTGTTATGTTGCGAGTTAGTTTTATAAAAAAAAAAAAGTAATAATTACAAAAAATTTAATAAATAAACTAAGAGTGTCATTTTACAGAAACCTTTAAATGTACATATGGCCTGACAATCTAAATTTTGATGAAACATCAAGAGTTACATTATGGCCTTCCACTGACAGTGGAATGCCCCACATTATTTGCACCATCGGAAAGCGACCTTTTTCGAGGTTTTGAACACCCTGCTGATGATCTTATCTCAATGTGACAAAATGCACTGCTAGATTTCTCATCCGTTGCGCATAAGCTCGTATTTTGCTTCTTAGGGGTCGAAGGAACATCACAATGACCATTGTACTTCCTTTTCAGGTTGTTTGAATCTAATTTTATCGAAGCTACTGATGAGCGTGTTTTCCTTGGCTGATGATCCAAAGTATTTTGCATCCTCTCAAGGGCAGCTCGTAAGGGTAATAAGCCTACAGCAAAAGGAATTTCTGCACTCGTGCAGTATTCTAGAAATTCGTCGCTAATTTCACCATCTTCGGCTACATCTGACATATCTCCCCACAAAGCTCGATTTACTGTTGAATTTCTATACGTCCTTGTCGGTACATCGTAAAAATGATCACTAGTAGAAACAGATTCTCCCTTTTCAGAATTGACAGCTTTTGATTTGTTACCGTGTACTTCCTTCTCATTTTTCGATAAATTGTTTTTTGAACTAGGGCAGCGCCCAGTAGGCTTTGAACTTTTACGTAAAGGGCGTGAATGACTCTTTTTTGTTGACGGTGGCGACGTCGACGTAGACGCAGTCACAATTACTTTTACATTAGGAACTTTGCGTTCTAATTCCTTATTTTTACGTTTTGCTCCTTGAAAGAATTTTATATTCCTTGATGATTTACTTTTTTTATCATCTCTAAGCTTAGATTTTTTTATTCTTCTACGGGAAAAGGTTTCTTCACTCTCCTGTTGATGTATACGTTCACTTCTTCTAAGAGCCGCAGGTCGGTGGTTTTCCTCTTCGACAGTTTTACCTTTATCATTCATATTAGTTGTCAAATGAGTTCTAGCATTCAACAAGTCGTAGGAATTCGGAATACAAAACTCATTTAATGAGCAACCCACTATAGATTGTATACTCTCATTACTAAAGCTGAGTAAATAATTAGTGCTTTCGGATTCTAAATTCGTTTCTAAGGTTACAGGAGTTTCATCATTCGACGATTCCTCGACCAAATCTATGTGATTCGGAGGTGAGGGTTGTGATGGCATCTTTTCAATAAACATGTGTTTTTTCACTACATTATTTTCACCGTTATTGACTTTACGCTTTTTGTGCGTGTAGACCTTGGAACATTGTCCCACACGATTTACCTCTTGGTCCAGTGGCGTACTGTCGGCTTCTATGTACACTTGGGAGCGATCTTCGTTTTTAGCACAGCCATTGTTTATGTAATTACAGCATCTTTCATATAAGATGCTCTCCGATTCTTTTTCAATTTGCTCGGAGTCGAGACTCGATGACGTTGAGCCGCTCGCAGATTCGACTGATTTTTCTCTATCAGAATTTTTATCACCCATCGTATTGTTTGCAATTTCGCTGATTATAATTGTTGTAGGAAAGGATGCGGGTTTGTTTTTCTTATAGTCTTTCTGGTTTTTTACTTTACTACAGTTATTTTCCTCATAAAAGAAGCTTGTACTGAGATTATCAGACATATTTGGTTGTAGATAATTTTTCTCCGTTTCAGAATCACTACTGTCTGCTGCGCCAAATGTCGATTGACCGTTGTTTGTATGCTTATTTGTGAAACTTACGCGAATGCCATTGTCATCATTACTTAATATGCCGTTGACGCGTCCTGTATTTCCAACGTCCTTTGACAAATACTCTTCTTCATTGTCGTTATGGTCTTGGGTGGGCGATCCAACCATTTTTTCTACAAGAGATTCTAATTCTTTCACCTAATAAAACAAAGTAAAAAAATGTATGTTAAGGAAAATTTATTCAGTAAGCTCTAATACTTGCTAAAATTTCCTTAGATATTTACCTTAAATGATCTAGCAGCTGTTAATAGTGATGGCAAAACGATGTGTGATACTGTAGTTTCACCACAGTACATAAATTCAATCATAGCCTTTAAAATATTAAAGTCTAAGTCTCTAAGAAGTATAATGGGTTCAGAACCAAGCTCTTCCTTCAACAATTCCTGTTAAAAACAGATATTTTAATAAAGCATAAATATTTTTAGTTAACGTGCATATTATGTAAGAATTAATTTTATAGTTTCATGACTGATGCTTTATTTGCATCATTTTTTGAAGAGTTTTTAATATAACTGAATATATAACTACAATCCTAAAGTGTATCTAATGCTATTGTATCTAATTTTATTGTATCTAATGTTATGGTATCTAATGATATTGTATTTAATACTAATTAAGCATCGCTTACTGATGACCTAGATTCAAATGGTCAATTTTTAATATGCAGTCACAAAAAATACAAGTGCAAATTGAAATTAAAAAGCCGTACACACCTCAAAGTAGAGACTGGCAGAAGCTAGTACTAATTTATGAACTCTTAATTTTTGTTCATCACATATCAGTGTAACATCAACCAATGATTGCCTAGCCAATAGTCCGCTAAATCTTTCTGTAACATATGCTGCATGGCCAGGCCACTGAAGAACGTATTCTCTGCCACTTTCCACCATGATTATTGATTTGATAATCTGCAAAAGTCATAAATAGAATTAAACACAAATCATATTTCTATTTTTAAAGTTAAGGTGAGACTGCAAGAGAAAGATAAGTACTATAACTCATTATTACCAACCCTAGTTTTTTATGCTGTTTTTATGAGTATTGCAAGACTTTAATAAGTCATATTCAGGTGATATATTGAGTTGAAAAATTTTAAAGATGGCATTACTTTTTAAAAATTTTTTAACATTCATTATACTTCTTAGATATTTGATTAATAATAAATTGATTTTTTTCATGTTAACGATATTTAATATTCATAGATAATATTGTTTGATATGTTATCAATAAATATTATAAACATTCACTTATATAGCTTCTTAAGACATTTATGTAGCAGCCATCTTGGATTAGGTAATTTAAATCTAATTCTTGAAAAGTGTGCTGTATTTTTAAAAGATTCAAGAATATTCTGTGGATTTATATATATATATATATGTATTCCCTTAAAAATACAAGAGAGCTGCAAGATTATAAAATTCCACATAAGTCTAGTAGCAGTTCAATATGTTGAAAGATATGTTGCACACTTTATGATAATATATTTTTAACTTTCAGTTGCTCTACTGCTACGGGTATTATCACTTGAGTCTGAATTAGTTCGTCCAGAATACCCAACAAAGAATCCACAATGAGCAGCAGTGCATAGATACCTACAAAGAGCAACTGATACATATGTTAAATAGAATGTTAAACACTTGAGTATTTTTAAGCAAAACAGATTTTTTAGCAAAAATTTTTATTCATCTCTTTGGTGTACGGTTCTCCTGGAGATGAGTAGCCATACTGGTAAGAAGTCTTACAAAGGTAAACAAGAGCCATTAGGGCCGAGTGTCTGCGAGATGCCACAATATCGACGAAAATAACGCGTTAAGTAAACCCACTCTCTCCCTCGCCAGTTACCCATCGACGAAGATCTGTTTCTACATTCGAGAAGTGTCGTGCGTCCTAGTCGCGCACTCCGCGAGAAACAAAAAACCTTACATCAGTCATTCCCTTAACGAATCGAAATATCAAGGAAATTCAGCTCACCTATTCACAGCAATGATCCGTCATAGGCTGGAAACTCGTCTCCTGCTGGGCAGAGTCACTTCCGTAAAAACGACCTGGTATTTGCTCCTCCGGAGTGGACACATCAATGGGACTGGCGCATCTACGCGTGAACGTCGACGTCTTCGTGGGAACATGGGAGCTGGCCCGGGGATGATGCTTCGAGCTACTCTCTCTCTCGCTCGCGCTCCTTGCGTCAGTTCCAGACGAGTGCGCTGCTGCTACTGTTGTACGACCAACACACTCGCGAGAATGCCTAGTGTCCCTTTCTATATGTATATGGCGAGGGGAGCCAGCCGATTAGGTGCTGTGCTGTTGCTGCACTGCTCCTGCGCAAAACACGATGCGACTCGATCGAATCAAAATTCGGCCATGTTAAGAGCCAGTTCGCTTTACGATCTACCAGCTATAATGTAGGTACCTCGCGGAAATGCAGCTTTGGCGGGAACAATGCGAGCACTAGCTATAATTCACACCAGCGATCGTCGCTTTTTTCCATTGGCAGGTATATCGTATACATGTAAGTACGAGTCGGGACGAGTCTATGTTGCTGTAGAGGGAGCTCTGGAGCTTCCTTTCTCCCCCTAGTTTTGTTTTTTTACCACCATCTCAGTTAGTGTAGGTGACTCGCTTACTAGGGGGAATTTCATCACCTGGGGGGAGAATTGACCGATTCCAATGCATACCTATATATATTATGCCCGGGTAAATGTAGGTCGGTAATATATTATATATATAAAGCATGCACATGCAGCTCCGTTGCTCAAATGTATCCAGCTATCGATCTGGGCGAAGCAGCGAGCTCCACTGGTAAATTGTTTGTTTATCGACGGAGCATCCATAGACAAAGTTGGACATTATACAGCGTGATGGCGTCTCGGCTAAAATAATAGAGAGCCACAAAAAAACAAAAAGTGGCAATTATGGATAGAGATGAGTAGGGAGATTGCTAACGCCCCCGGAAAAAGTGAGGTAACTTGAGTGCTGCCTCTCGCGATGAAATTCCTGAACTACACGCATATACAAAATCAAGCAAAGCAGAAAGCTTTAAGTAGAAGCAGGATCAATTAAAATCTATTATGATTATATTTGTAATTTACCATAATTTTAAATTGTATTTTAATTGTTAACTTAAATATAATACAATATATTTTATTATTAATTTCATTAATCATAGAAATATTAAATAGTTTTGATTCTTTGAATTTAATGCAAACCAATGAAATGTTTTTAAAGTATAAAAGAGACGTTTGAGTTGCCTCAGTTTTTTCGGAGGTGTTAGTTATAGCATAGAGGTATAATATAAGATAGAGTAGGCAAGCGCCGCGACGGCAATGAACGAAATCGTTTAAGGAATAGAAAGAGAGGGAAGACGAGAGGGGGATATCTGCCCTTGTCTATTGAAGCTGCCAGAGAAAGATAGCCGTTACCACGGTCGTATACACAGGTCCCGAAACTCCCGTGGTGGGGGAAGGTCCACTAGTGAAGATCGTTTGTTTACTATTCCAGCCGTAAGAGCTGC
>JAWWEM010000054.1:2925837-2946190 GCA_035582935.1 Ormyrus thymus | reverse complement strand
TGTATTAAATAATTATTGCATTATTTATATTTTTTATTTTAATAAAAAATTAAGAATTAAATAATTTAATTTGACATTGCAATGCATGTGCAAAGGCTCTGTTATATTCTGTCGATATTTAAACTAGAATTCTTACACAGTTCTAGATCGATTCTAGCTAGTGGATCTATCTGGAATCTAGACTTCTAGCTAGAAAAATATCGGAAACTTGTATTGTCGAGTTTTATTAATAATATACAATTCGAATACTTCAGCATTCTGCAAGAACAAGTCATCCTCTTTATCAAACGTTTTCACCAAAAAAATGCAGAATGAAAATACAAAGTGATAAACGAAGCAACATCGTCCATCCAAAGTAATAGACGTCCGATTGCACTTATCCAATTTATACCTCGCAGCAAGAAAAATAAGGACGCAACATTTGCTGGCATTCTAAAAGCAGCGTGCATTGCGATGCCTCTCATTATGGGATAACTGGCAAAGGCGAGCGCCTTCGCATAGCTTCCCTCTCCTTTTTTTTTCATTGGAGAAGGAAGCTAAAAGTCCGAGTTGAACGCCGAAGAAGAGATAAGTGACCTTGATGGACTAATCTTAATGGCTTTATATATACTTCTGTTGCTTTGACGTTTTTGATTAGTATTTTTAATAAGCCTCCAATAACTCAAAATGACATCGTTTTCTTTGAATTTTTATAGAAATTGCAGTCGCAGCTTCGTAATAAATCGATACGATTTTGCATAATACGAGAGAGCCGCTATACTCAGCTGGCGTCGGATTAACGTTACCCGCAGTAATTACTATAATGCTCGTACGAACGTGTAGCATTTAGTAAGCTCTTACGAATTTGTGCCGTCTCCTCTTGCCAGGAAATTATAAAGCGCTCGGAGTAAAAGAAATTCACAACTTCCTACAATAGAACTGTAAACTTTACAGTTTCCTGAACGAGCCTCAAGGCAGTAACGAGTCAGCGCTCACAACGTACAACTTTTTTACTTAACGAAAACCATTAAAAAAGAAAAAACCGAGGCAGGCCTAAATTCGATTCCCAGGAGCGACGGTTCCAGTTCCTAGGAATATCAAGAGCCAGAAGTAAAGCGGCGACAATGGCGGCCGATTTGCGGCCGCGATGCTAATCGGCCCGTTTAATTAATCGCGGCGTCTCGCCGCGCGCTTTACGCGGGAAACAATGCGGCGCGTACGTAACAAGCGCCATGAGCCCGCGGTGTCGGCCGGCGCCGGCGTAATGAACGCGGAGGACCACACCGCCGCGCCGGAGGAGGGAAGCGACCCATTGTCCGGGGCCCCCGGTGCCTTACCCTATCCAGGAGACGCGCTCTCGCTTAAGGGGCTGCGGCTCTGACGCGGCTTGCTCGCTTTGACTTTTAATTTCGGGCTGACCTTCCGCGCCTGGTTATGGAAATACCAAATTAGAAGAGCTCCGCTTTCGAGCTGACTTTGCGCCTTTTAGTTTCGTTTTCAGAGGTGCACTTTATCGCGCAAATCTTTTGCCCTGCTGCTTTTCGCACCTTTCCGTCTTTCGTATTAGCTGTGAATGTATGATCTTTATTCATTTTTACAATAGAAATAAGAAGCGGGCAGAAAGATTAGTTTTCTGCGCGGCGGCAGGTGTCTGCCCGCCGATTGAAAATTCAATCGTTAAAAGCGCTATGGCTGTTTGGCCATAGAGCTTTCTTTTCTTCGTTTTTTCGTTGCTTTTTGCTCGTATCCTGAAGTCAGTTTTCTTTACAGGATTTCTATTGCCTTTTCGTGCTCGCAAAGACCAGACGTGAAAAATCTTTTATAAAAGTTCTAGTAGTAAACGACATTTTTAAAAAAAAACTTATTCGAATTTTTAAATTCCAATTCGTCTGCCGTTGATTCCGTTTATTTGACGGAATACTTGATCTTTCCTGCATTTAATACCTCCGCGTCGCGAGGAGAGTTCCTTAATTTAATCTCAGAAACGGGTGCCACTCGCAAGGCGCGCGCCGCGGTAGTTATGATTTATTAAAAGGCTATTACTTTCAGGACAGTAAGCGCGCGGCTTTTCCGGGAATCGGTCCTGGATATTTCCATGGGTCGGGCGCGCTGCCGGCAGCTGCGCGAGGCGAGCCGCCTCTAATCGGATTCCGCGCGCGACTGGGGAGGAATCGAGAGCGGCCGCCGGGGAGCTCTATTGTTTTCCTCCGCGGATCGCGAGAGCGACGCACGCTGCGCGTATGATTTAGAGAGCGATTTCAAGACCGGTAGTGGCGAGCGAGACGCGGGGCCTTCACTTGCTGCCTGCGTGTGCCGCGCGCAAAACTGCGCGCGATGCATGGACGCTTTGAACAAATTACGCTGGTAGGAAAAAAGGCTTGAATTTACGACGCAGCTGGCGACATGGATTTTTTTTTTTTGGTTTTTTATTGTTCGATTCTGCTGCTTTACTTGCGAGCGTACAATACAGGTTGCGACGCAATTTGCGGCAATTTAAAGAACGATTTTTAGACGGCGTCTCAAAGATTCGTATCAGAAGATTGTCCCCGTTTAAGCTTTTCAAAACAAACAATTACGACGTCGGATTACCCGCCAGAGAGCCGCTGCAGTCTCGCGGCGCGGAAAAAGAAGAACAAAAGGCCTTGCGCTTAGGTGCATTAAAAATCCGTTTATCCTCGCGAAAAATTGCGCGCGTCTGGCGGGGGGGAAAAAAAGAAAAAGAAGAATAAAAAGAGAAAGAAAAAGTCGTCCACGACTCTCGGGGAGGTTTGTTACTTTCCGTATAAACACGAGGCCGCGCGATTCTTAAAATTCTCTCGCTCGCTCGCGCTCGCAGGCAACATCGACAGAGGCGCAAGATACACGCATAAATGCATGCGCGCGAGAGCCGAGCTCGTGTCTTATGCAAATGCAGGCGGCGCGCGCGTATCTCTCTCTCTCTCCCTCTCTCTGGGCAAAAAGCGGAAATGCCCGCCGGGCAAAGAGAGCAACGAGCCCGCAAATGCATACATAAACCTTTCTCCGGAACCTCTTCCTTTTCCCCCTCGCGGCGATAAAGTAAGCGCGAGAGCGCTCCTCTTTTCTTTTCTTTTCCTCGGTTAATAAGTTCCGAGCGGAGATGCGAGAGAGCCTTTAGTGTCCTTCGTGCCTGCCGAAGCCGTTCATTTTCTCTTTCGCGGGGAGGGAGAGAGAAAGAGAGAGAGAGAGAGAGAGAGAGAGAGAGAGAGCGCGGATTCTGGAAAAACTGCAAAATTATTAGCGGGGATTATTATTACTGAAAATTATGCGCCGGTTTATCACGTGCGCAGGGGCTGAGGGAAAAAGCTAATGAGCCTATTTTACACTGAATTTCGTTGTTAGTCTTTGCAAGTTTCTATGAAGGAAATTGCCGTCGTAATTTTCTTTTATTTTCCATTATCAATTTTCCCCTCGAAACAGTACGTAGCTTTTTCGTCGAAGCAAGATCTTTCCTTTTTCCGCGGCTACAAATCGCCCGCAGGCACGACAAAACTACACGTCTCCCGCAAAGTATATCGGAAGGCTCTCCGCGGAAAAAGCGCAGGCAGCGGCGATAGACAGCAGACGCTCGCTCTTAACGAGAGACAAACTCGTGGCCGAAGCTACTTAGAATCTCTCTCCTTCCCTCTTTGTGTTCGGTATCGAGCGGACGTATCTTCGCCTCTCGAGTCGAGCGCTCCGGATTCCTAGCATTGTGAGGCGCAGCGCGGAGGAAGAGGGAGAGAGAGAGAGAGAGAGAGAGAGGACACTGGACACGCGACCCGCATACGTATCTCACACAGCATGGAACGCTTATTCTCTCTCTGTTCCCTTCATCTTGCGCCTTTTTTGCTTGTTTGCCGCGCCGGCGAGCCCTCCTCTTTCTTTCTCCCGTCTTTATAACCAGCGGGACAAGATCCGCGCAAGGACTCGGGAATGCTCCCTTTCTCTCTGCCCTCTTAATTACTCAATTCTGCATTTTCCGACGTCCCTTCCCCGGGCTTCTTTCCGGCCCATCCCGCGATGCATTATCGAACGGAAATTCGTTGTCGAAAAAGAAAAAAGAACGACAGCACGCTATTTATACCGTTGAGCTTTTTGACTTTACACGAGGCGCATCTCGAGCGCGGCTTGTAACAATTACCTCGGACAAGCTCGAACGGCGCGATCATCTCCTCGGCGTCTGTCCGAGCGCAAAACAATTATAGGCCCGGGATGACAAAGCAGATCTAAAATACAGCTATGTCAATAGCAGGCTCTCTCTCTCTCTCTCTCCACCGGGCGCAATTAAAAACTGCGTCCCGGGCCGCGCGCCGTAAACGCCAGGAAACGAGATTAGATTTTGAGCGACGTTTAGGAGGGATCCGAGCGATTTATGCGCGAGCGACGCCAGGAATCAATCTCGCGCGCGCTCGCCCAAGATTATACGCGCAGATCGCCGCGGAACTGTATCATTTGGGATCCGCGAGAGAGCTCGGCTCTCCGGCTGCCCTTCGGGCGCCTTTTCATCATCGACGGACTGTCACGAAACTCGAGACTTTCCACTTACTTCTCTTCCCGGGACTCGGGCGAATTATCTCGGGGAGACTAATATATGGGCCTGCGAGTGGCGCTTCGGGAACGAATGCGCACGCGAGCGAGACGATTAGCCGCGTGATATATTGTAATGAAAATAGGGACTGACTCTCTGACGGACGGAGTGAAAGCGCCTGCGCTCTTGGCTCGCTCGTAAATATTTTCGGAGAAATGCCGGATTGAAAATTCTTCTGTGTATTATATACTTCTCGACGAAGCAGTGCATAAAACGTTTGGCGTTGCCAAACGCGTGCTATTCAATCTCCTGTACATTATCTCGGTGTATTCTTGAAAAGAGGAGGCACAAAGTAACGCCGATCGTGAAGCCTCGGAGAGTGCACCGCCACCCATAAGCGTCTTTAAACTGGCATTATAAAACACTCCTCGAGCTAATTCGCGCCGCGGCCGGCGTAAAAGCAAGCGTCGTGCGACGACAGGCGGGAAAACGCATTGGCTTTTCTCTCTTCGCAAAAAGGTGGACTATTATAATGAGAGAATTAATGACGCGGCGCCGATCGACGCCGTTACGCGGATAATAATGAGGTCGCGAGGCTCGGCGGCATCCATCGGCTCCCAAAATTAATTAACCTCTTGCTACTGGGCCTTTTGTGCAGCCGCAACGTAGCTTGATTAGACTTTCAGGCTCGCTTTCCATCTTGTTTTTTGCTAAACGCGTATCCTGATTTTTCGGAGTTTTTTTTAATGATTCGTAAATTTATTAAAGCAAACTAATACCCAAATTGCGTGTCAAATACTGAGGAGGCTCTAATAATGTCCAACTTCCCGTATGAAAAGCTAATTGCGAACGATTAGGGCGCGTAAATCGTAAATAAAGATGCCGCAACACCTGGACGCATAAATATCTCCCTCGTTAATAAAGCAAAAAGAGCTGCGGCCGCAGCTAATAATAAATACATCGTCGATACGCGAAACAATTTAGCGACAGCCTCGCACGAACAGTAAATAACCTCGTCTAAGCAGGAAAAACGCCGTAATGGCCGCGCTCGTAAAGGATTCAATTGCCTTTTTCGAGACGCTCCGACGTTAAATCGTGAAATATTACGGGCTGAAAAATCAGCTTCCTTCGGCCTCGACGTTTTCTTTCAGGTATTATAGTGACGTTGATGGACAGCCGACGCCGGATTACTGTGATTAACACTTCGTAATTACGCGCTGAGCCCTTTAATTTTATAGTTTATTCAAATAATTATTGTCGTTTTACGCTTGACTCCTGGTAAAGGCTTGCTACAATTTTTTTTTCGGTTTCGGTACTGAAAGCAGTTTTTCAATACTTATTATATTTCGATTACTGTAATTATTTGAAGATTAATGTACAATGTATTTTAATTACTGCAGCTATTTCTTTTTCCTATATTCATTAGCCTTCATCAAACGCAGAATTGAAATAAAACAAATTGTCGGTTCCGCATCTATTGACGGTATTTTAATTTTCCTTTTAAAAGCTTCCAAATACCAGCAAGGAAATTTACTGCGCGCCATTAAACACCCGCAGAAAAAGGTCGAAAGGAGTTTTTAAAATATTAAGAAAAATCGCCTGCTCCGAGGTGCACTCGTCCGATTCTTTTCCAAAGCTCACCGTCGGCAAGCCGGAGAAAGGCTTCGTCCCGACGAATCTTTAGTCGCGCTCGAGCCAGCAAAAACAAGCAAAGCGTCGGGCTTGGATAATTATGACAAACGCCGTCTCGGCCGCTTAGCCGGGCCGCTCGACGCCGCGGACTCGCTCCCCCAAGAGAGGAAGAGGAACAGCCGCGAGCGCTGATTCTGAAATATGGGCCGTCCGCGCGCAATTTTTCAACTTGCAAATCGCCGCCGTGGACGCACGTACACAGGCCTAATCGTCTCGGGAGAAATTGTCACGGCCGCCTGCCCACGCCGGAGCTCCACCCGGGGACGCGATTACACCCGCCGCTGCCGATAATTAACGGAGGACTCGCTGATTATGTAGGCGAATCATTCTTTTGCTTTCAAAAACGTTTTTACTTTTCTTCTTTAGATGCGTTGATTTTTATTATATTATTACAACTCGTAATCGAGGATTCTTGTTCAAGATATTTCGACAAGACTAAAAAATTTCACCGACAATGAAGTGATGAATCAATGTAAAACCGTGTCTGCAAGATTTGAAGAGACATCGATTGTTCATTATATGTTTAGCTAAGAAAGTGACCGACTTTTGAAAAATTATAAGAATTAGACCGAATGGACGCTGCGTTCTTCGTGTCTCATCGTTAGATAACACGCCGTTTGCTCCAAAATCCGCGATCCAAATGTCGTCTACTCGCCTCGTTAGTACGCTGCTCGAAACGGCGATAGAAACGAAGCCCAACGAGACCGAGGCAAAGGGCTTAATAGCCGCCGAGTCGCCGGCTCGCGAATGAGACTTCGCAATCGTAAACTGCTCCGCGCGGTAGCGCGCCTGTATTTATGTCGCGGAGAAGCCGCGCGCTGAATACAATGCGCTCGGGGAGGTTAATTTTATTACTCGTTACCGGGCGGCGCGAGGAGCAGCGGAAAGTTCGCGCTAATGCGTGCTCGTTAAATTTCACAGCACGTGGGCGCAGGGCATGACGGACGAGTCGGACTTGCGGGCGCACGTTGTGATCGATATTGCCGGCTTTTATTTTTCAGCCAGCTTTCAATCGAGGCCGACGCGTCTTATATTTTAGTAAATACTTCTGTCGCAGCTACTACGGTACAATTTAGTACTTAACGAAAATTAAAAATTAGTTTATTACATAAAGAGAGACGATACGACATTTTTAAACTTTAGGGCAGAATTTGTAGTTTGTAAGCCTTTTTTGTAGCTGGTTATACGAACAGGCATCTGTGTATGTCTCTGCAGGGATGTACTTGTGTAAATTACTGGCTTTAAATAAATAAATAAATGAATGCAGAAATAAATCGGCGAGCGAGAAAATCTTGACACTCGGCTCCGAAAAGGCAGCTGCCCGAAAGTTTCGAGGGAGGCGAGATCCTTTGAAGCCTTGAAAAAGCAAGCGACACCCTCGGACCCGTGGTAGCCCGTTGCGGCGCCGGTTGGCGCGCGATTCAATTAAAGGCCGCCTCGTCCGACTCGTCGTTGCATTATGGATGCACCGCGGAGCCGCGGCGAGGTCAGCGACGTCGTAGCCCTTCCGGTCCGCATAAAATTTTATTGCGTCGTTATTGCCCGCGCGCGCGCGCTTAATCGAGTCTGCGAGCGCAATGAAGGCGATCGCCCGAGCCGAGAGAGAGAGCTTCTTTTTTTCGCGATTTATGGAGCAGCCCGACGTCGGCCGCTCTTAAGTAAATTCTCCGCCTAGGACATTGTTGCCCGAACGGGGGCTATTTATTCTCGCTATTAGATTGCTTATAAAGCTAAAGGAGGCTTTTTCAACGGGTCATTTTGCTTCTTTAACGATTGATTGAGAAATCGAACTTTGCGGCTTGTTATTTATGGCTGCAGTGTGACGTGCTTCAAATGCTTCGTGTAAAAAATCGACTGGTAAAATAGATGAATTATTTTAATGTACGTTATTTATGAAAATCTCTATATATATATATATACTCTCGAAATTCAAACTGATTCGTGTAATAAGGAAAAGTGTGCAAAAAGTGCCCTTAAAAATGTTCCACGTTGAGTAGTAATAAAATCAAAGGAATTCGATTTTGCGCAAAATATCATATTTTCTTCATTGCCTTGAATTCGAAATGAATTTATGACCCCGATTCGTAATACGAGCAACAGGTGGCGTATATATTTTAGCGTTCGATTTAAACGTTACCCTTCCAATTCGAAAGCACACAAGTCAGCAATATCGCAGAAAAAAAAACTGTAGAAAATGCAATCGGAATCTTTCGCTCCGATCGACCCGCGGATCCCTGATCTCTCACTCGCGTCCCTTCGGCGCTCGGCTCGTTACACGGCGAACTTTTTGCTCGAGACGCGACCACCTCGCGACGCTCTTTCGCGCGGCCGCGTAATTCAGGAAACGGCGCTCGTTCGCGTGATTTAACGACGCCGCGGCCGCGGCCTTTTTTTTTCACCGCGGGGCTGATCGCGAGACAGGCGGAAAAACGAGCCGGCCGAGATTTACAACGCGAATCTCGCGCGGCGCCAAGCCGAGATCGGAATGCCGAAAACTATGTCGCGTTTCTTGCCGCCGCGTCGCTTTGAAATTCTTTTTCGCTGCGCGACTCTCGCGCGCTGATTTTTAACAATGTTAACGTAATTGCAAAGTTTGAACCTTTATATATTTTTATATAAATAAAGCAGTATAATTGTTAAAATCACTAGTTATAGCTGTCAAGGGGCAAGATGACTTTGCACATTTTCTTTTCTATTAAATAGCGGCTTACAATACGTTGACGTTCTCCAGATACGATGATAATTGTCAATTCATTCAAGCAGCTCAATATACTAATAAATTATTCATGCAGTAATTTTTCTAGTAAAGAAATTGTCGTCAACTTTTAACGATCGAAGAAAGTGTTTAATCTGTATCTGATAAACTTAACTACAGCAGAAATATGTCTGCACAATAGCCTTAAAATCCTTGCCCAATTATCAATTCATTTCCCAACTCGTTCGCTCGTCACCTCTAAGCTCGCCTTCTCGCAACGAGGAATCTCCCGAAAGCGCGCCAAGTCGATTAATCTCCCAAAGGCGACTCGTTTGATCCGCGAGCGCGAGCTTGCCGTGCGCGTGGGCGGCGCGCTTTTGCCCGCGCTCGCGCAGGTGTCCTCGTCCGCGAGCCGCGAGTGTCAATGGAAAACGGATACGCGCGGAGGTGCGCGCAGACTCTCTTATAGAAATTTATCGGCCGATAAAACCGCGCGCGGCCGTAAATTCAGGCCGCGGCGCGAAAGACAGACACGTGCTTTTACTGCCCCGATCCCCCGAGCTTTGTAGGCGAGTCCCCCGAGAGAGGGACGAAGAAATCCTGCGTTGATTTTTGGATTCGCTGATTTACGGCGGCTCTCCTCCGCCGGGGGAGAGAGAGAGTTTCGCAATCTTTGTCATTATGCGCGCGGGTTTTGTTGAATCGATAATACAGCTTGTTGCCCCGCGAGAGCCAATCGCTATTCCGGAGCAATGATTTTAATGACTGTGTGAATGCAGCGTTAAACGCCTAACTGAAGTCGACCTTAAGGCCCGGCGGGATAATTTATTGACCATCCGCATTGAATCGTATCTTTTATTTATGATAAGTAAGGTAACGAAGCGCGCGCCGTGCTGCTTTATAGATTTCATTATCCCGAACACAATGATTTACCCACGACACCCAGTCATACTGCGGAACGAGCTTGAACGTCTGAGCGCGAGTCCGAGGAATAAACGTCGCACGCTCCTGTAGTTTCTCGATCTTTGGGACGATTGTGGATGGGAATTTTTGCTCATTAAATTGTAATACTTTTTTTATTTTTTTTTTTTTCTGAAATTTCATCTTGCCTCTAGTCTAAATGGACAGATTGACAAAGCGTCCGTTGAACAATGCCACTTAATTACTCGTTTCATTTCGAAATATTGCCCTGAGCAGCATACAGCTTCCATTACCATTTTTTTCCCAAATTGAGCCGGTATTTCGAGGCTCGCCTCATCCTTCCTCCCCCCCCTCCCCCTGCGAAAGCACGCGTGCGGGTTACGGTGCCTTATTAAGGAGCCTATCATTAAGTCCGGCTCTATCTCAGCCATTACCTGCGCGGTGGCCTGCCTGCCGGCCCCTTTTCTCCCATTGGCATTTCGATATTGATAATTACGATTTTAATCTACCCTCCCAATTACCACTATCCATTTGTCTGCCTTTCGCTTTTCTCCTTCCCCGGCTGCACGATTCGCGTATTTCATAGGGCACACAGGAGCCGCCACAAAGGAAGCTGCTCCGCGCCGGTTTTTCCCTCCCCGAGCGCGCGCTCTTCCTGCGCAAGTCCGCCCTGCCAGCGCGCCTTCGTGATTTGCGCCTGTTGAGCTACCGAGGGCGAAAGCTTCTCTTGCGAGTCAGCCGCAGCTTTCGGAGTAAATTAAAGCGGAAATTTATCATTCTTGCTCATTAGCCCAGCTGGTGAAAGGATCTTTTAGTTTTTCATTGCGGCCAGGTAACCGAGAAATTATTTAGACGGCAGAAGTAGCTTCAATTTTTGCAGAAACCTGGCCGATTTTTCGGTAACAACTCGTTCCCGCGGACTCAGCATTAAACAACTCATTAAAAGCCAGAGAAAATCAAAGTACACCGTCGATGCTCGAAAAAAGAAACAAGTCACCCGCAACGCTCGTACCTCTCGACTCTTGGACGATCCGTGTAATATCTACAGGAGCTCGGGCAATTATTGCGAAAGCCCGTGCCCGGGACGTGCCTCTGGTTACGTGGGTACAACCGACAGGAGAACACCTGCCGCGAGCGCGACGCGGAAAACGAGCGGGAAAGGGTCGCGGCGCGCGCGCGCGCTTTTGTTGGACCGGCGATCTTTTCGCCTGTACACGCTGCTCTTAATGTTCGTCCGCGTCGATTATTTATTGCCCCGCTGCGCGAGAGAGAGCCTTTATCTTTGTTTGCGCACGCAGCGCTCCAAGCCGAGGAGCCCCGCGAGGATTTATGCCCGGGACGTCAGGCGTAATTGCGACTTGCTCGTGGCTCGTGCAGTTTTTACCTGCTCCTAGGAATTTTGGCTGAGAGCGCTTTAGATACGGATCGCAGAGTCGGGGGCCTGCTATTGCCGTAAGCGGCTGCGTCGACGCGGCTAATGTGCTGCCGCGCCGCCGGTCATTGCAGTTTTCTATTGTTCGGATTCTAAATGATGTTCACTCGAACAATTGGTTCAAATTTATCGAATGCAAGGCTGGGTTCTGCCGAAAATTGTTTTCTTTGGAAACTTTAATGCTGCAACGAGTTTCAGGAAGGATATTTAGCGAAGGATTATTTATTCGCGGTACGAGTCGTGTCGTAAAACAGTAGTACGAGACGTAACAGCCTTTCGATTTCAGAATGATTGGTTTTCTTTAAATATACGTTTTACGGGACTGTTGACTGTGCTTTTTTTAGCTGTTTCAAGTTTATTTCTCATCTCTCATTGATGCATTTTATTAATATCGCGCGGATTTAAAAAATACCCAAGGACGCTGTTAAACACTTCAAGCCACTTTTATATAAATCCCGTTTTCGTGCGGCAGGAATCCGATCATTTCCTGATAAAAAAACTTAACATCGAAACTCCTTTACATAAAAAAAGATGTTCATAATGATCTATAATTTAAATAACCTTATCAAAACAAGCTCCGTTTTCCTTTTCTAATTACCGAACGAACCAATTAATTAATGCCGTGAAATACTCCTTTGAAATCTCTCGAATGCCACCGAAGCCTCCGCCGAGAAGGAAATCTTTCCAACGAGAGTCCACATGAGAAAAAGCAGAAGGGACGGTCTTCAATCTAATCAGACATCTAATTGTACTTGTTACACATCGATCCTCGTAACGAAGCTTTTCCCCGGCGCGCGCAAAAAACGACCGACATGAAAAATGCATAAAACACTTTTTCACCGCGATCGGCGGCTCATACCCGCGAGCAAACCCGTAAAACACGTCGCTCTCCCACTCTCGGGAAAATGGGAGCCGGCGGAAAGAAGAACCTCCTCGAGGATCGGCCGTTTACTTTACGATCGTCGTCGCCAACTCCGGGACGAAGATGGAAGCGAAATATCGCGGGGCCCGAATAGAGAGGTATATATGCAGCGATAAGGATTTCCGCGCGTTTAAGGGATTTTAGATAGTTTCATTAGGGCTCTCGAGATTTCAAGTGCAGGCCGTTAATTCGAAATCACTTTTGTACCGATCGGTCAGCCTCCGTCGGAAACCGATAACGACGCGGATAAGGAGCTTGCGCTGGACATTGAAACTATTTCTATATCTTCTATTAACCGCGCGTTTATGTGTATTAATAATTTATCGTTGTTGCCGAAGCTTTTTCAAGCGCCGACCGATTTATGAAGTGAATATATAAATTTTTTTTTTTCGAGATACCAAACTCGTTTCGCTCCGTGGCTTCTTTTGCTTCGTTTTGTTTCAAGAGATTCTCGAGCGTTACTTTTTACAACGAGATAAGGAGAAAAACTGTATAATAGCTCCAGATCGCATTCAATAAAAATGTCGCTTCGTAATCCTGAATTTTATAATGTCGGAAAAACTCGCGCGTCGCCAATAATGGGCCCAATAAAATATCGCGAACGCTCGAATCTGCCGCAAAAAGAAGAGTCCCAGTAAATCAGATTGGGAAACGAGGCCGTAAAATTTAATTGTGAAATTAGCCGGCCGCAAAAAAGGCCTCATCAATTTGGAAACGATCCCAAGTATGACTCTCGGAGCCGTTCAACAAATGTACATAAACGCCTTAGCGCAAAAAGCGACAAAAGCGCCGAGTACGGGAGCGAATGACACCTAAAGTCGCCGCCGCGGGACAAAAAGGCAGGGAGAGGCGTGGATATAAAAATCCGGCAAAAGAGCGAGAAAACGCATATAACGAGTGAGAACGATCTTGGTTTTGTCGGCTGCGCGCGCATTTTAAAACTCCCTTCTTCTCGTAAACCGTTTGCTTTTTGAAGTAAGGAAGCGCCAACTGATGCGTTTCTGTCCGCAGTGAGTATTTGCAAGCTGATTTAAATTCTATTCAAAGAATTATTCTTACTACGGTACTTTGATAAAGCGTGAGCTTCTTTGTTGACTCCTTTCTGAAAGATTCATTTGTTCGCGGAGCGATTTTTAAAAGCCGTTGACTACATGTTGGCGAAAGTCAGCTGCGCGTTTTAAAATCAACGATAACTTAAATTTATTATTTATAAAAGTGTGTGCAACTTTGAGAAAACTGTTTTACTTGATGGTCCGAGATTAAACTTTTCGCGCGTTCGCCAGCATTAGCCTATTCTTCGACTGCGTCTATTCACCGTTTCGTCGTTGCAAATACGTGGCTGTAAAATCTCGGGGCCCGAATCTCTCTCTCGAGGAAAAGAGCGGCTCCCGAGCGTTACCCCCAAGGCGAGCGTATACCCGCGCGGCGTTTAATTACGTTAAATACGAGATGACCAGCCTTCGCGCTTGCGAATATACATAACTCCGCGAACTAGATAGAGCGCCGGCTTAATGGCGCAATCAGCCGTAATAACGATCCGAGGAGAGCCGTCAAAAAAAAGGAGCGAACGACCGACCCGCTGCCAGGGACTCCTAATACGGCCATTGCGCGAACAATTGTTCGCGCGGGTTTATATACTATGCGAAAGTGTGCAATGCGCCAGATAAGAAAACCGAAAGCTTTAGTTTTATTATTCTTTTTTAAACAGACTTGATAAATGGATAGGCTTTCGTTCAATTTTTTTTTTTTTTTTAGAGTGATAAAAACCGCTGCCAATTCATTGGCACTTAGCTTCCTCCTAACTAATTTATCGTTCCAATATTATCTCTGAGATTTGTTAAAAACACTCGATTTCAACAACATAATTTCAAACTATTCTATGTTTAATTAATTATTTATTTTTGTATTATTATTTTATTTTGCTATGTCCATTTTAGAATTTAATGAACGGCAAACAAAATTTAAATAAAAATTTTGTTATTGCAATGTTTAAAGTCCTAAAAAACAGAATTTTCGAAACTCAAAACGCAAAGCACGATTTCACGTAAGCTTGAATAAATATACATGCGCTAAATCAAGCTTTCTACAATATAAAAAAATAATGTTCAATACAAGAGCAAAAAGGTGATGTTAAGTGTTAGATTTTAATATTATCTTCCTTTTGAAGAAAATTAAACAAACATTTCAAGTTAATTGAATTTTCTCTAGTAATTATTAGCCAAAGAAAAGTAATTTTTTATATTTGATTTAAACTATATTGCTGAAACTAATGCAACAATCATAATAAAGTAATAATAATAAAAATATGATTGTACTAGGTTATATATATATAATCTAAAAATAATTTTCACCCAAATTTAGCCTTAAGGACGTTTGTCAGGAATTTAAAAAATCTACGATCTTTTTAAAAATTTAATAATTCTCTACGCTAAAAAAATAACGTCTGAATTTTTTCAAATTTTTCCATTATTTATTTTCAAAGAAGTGGAACCGAGAAGAAAAAGATTTAATATGCATTCTTATGGAAAACGAACTTCAACGTTAAAAAAAATAGTTTATAAATGTTCATTAATAAATTAAAACAATAGTACTGATCCTCTCTTAAAAAAGAGATGGCCGAATGTTGTGAAGCCTCTGAAACAGCGACGTACGTGATTGGTTCGCTGATTTTGAATTTTATAGATATAGATAGTAGACTAATTTCAGACCGTGAATTTATGTAGAAAAATTTGGATTCCAAATTTTAGGTAAATTATTTACTTTAAAATAAATAAATAATTAAAATTTTTATTTAAATGTTATTTTATATATATTTAAATTTACATTTAAATATATATAAATTAAACATTAAATTAAACATTTGTGCCTATAACCCCAAAAAAAGAAAATGATACGCGCGAAGCGCGTTAGATTTTGCTAGTAGATTAAAGTTTCTAGATTGTCTCAGGAGAAGCCGGATGATATTGACCGCTTATTTATAAGAAAACAATAAGCTAAAAAGTAAACAAATAGTCGAGCTTGTTGGCTGCGGGAAGAGATGCGCGGGTAAGCGGAGCGAGAGAGCTCCGCGCGAAGAGAGGGGTCGCCCCTTACCGCGCTCCGCCCGCAGAACTGACAAACGTCCTTAATAAACCCCTACACACAAACGCGAGAGTTGACAAAAATTTTAAAATCAAGGCTCATATCGTTCTTATTGAATAACGATACGTGAGCCACATATTTTCTGTCGCTCTCTGCTCGCAATACACGATTGTCTTGTGTGTCACTGAATGCAAAAGCCCCTGGAGCTCGGGATTTTTTAGTTCGATGCTTCGACGTTATCACTTTCGGCTAGTCGCCCAGAAATTCCGCTGCACAACATGTTTTGTTTACAACGAGACACTGCTGATGCTTTTATTTCGAATATTGGTTTTGAAAAATCGAGAAGTCTTGATTGTTATTGATCAAGTAGATTCAATCAGAAATTAATTGTACGTGCATATTCAAAATTTTGAGACTTATAAATTGCAATTTATTCTCGAAAGAAAGCAAGAATTCAAATAATTTTTACATGAACAATGTTTCTACAAATAACATTTTAAAGTTCTTTCAAAGCTTCATACCAATCCGTATATGCTTGTTCAGTCGATCAATAAACGTTACAGATACTGATATAGTGAGCTCAAAGGCTTTTTATTAGACGTTCATGATATCAAAAATTCGAATGAACCATTAATAGTCGCGGATAAATTAGTATTTTCCAATAAAGTAAGAAATATTTTATTTCGACAATATTTTTAATCAAAACAGAATAAAGAACGCGCCTATAATATTGTCAGTATATATAAAGAAAGAATATAGGTAGATAATTGAATTCTACAAACACCCGTAAAGCAAAACTGAATTTCAGTTTTATACACTCGCTAAGAACGCAGCAGAGTCTATCCGATAGTGCCAACAACATTTGTGTTCAAGCTAACAACAGACAAACGGAATATGATAGAGTTAGAAATCAATATTTCCGTTTTCGATAACACGAACTTTCTGAAAATAAACCTTAGTGTTTACAGATTATAGCTCTATATATTCTTAATTACCAAAATTTTTTCATAGCAGTTGATTTAAAAAAAAATACGTTTTTGGTAAAAACAAAAGAACCATAAGAGATAGAGTAATTTTTTCGCTGAAATCACAGGTATTTTTATGCTCTTTAAAATGCTTTTTGTTCGATTAAAATATCTCCTAATATTAAAAAAAATTAAAATTAAACTTTTCCAAAATCGAAAATTGGCGTTAAAACGAAAACGAATAAGCTAAACAAAAAAAGAATTTTTGACCCATCACAAAAAAAAAAAAAAAAAAAAAATACAAAAAAAATGAGCCGTGAACGATGAAAATCCGTTCAGTAGAAGCTGAGATCCAGGCGTACACACACACATCCATACAGACATTTGTTACAATCCATTGATTCTTGTTTCCGACACCTTAAAATATAAGTATAATAGGTTTTTAGTACAACTCCAAAAATTACTATCACAAAGCTTCCTCTAGAAGGAAGCAATTCATTTTTTACATCTCTATGTAATACGTGAGTAAAATTTTGTGAAATAAATAGTGAACCTCGGTATAATTTTGAAAATGAAATACAATTTTGATTTGATCAAAAGTAGAGGTGATAAATATCGATTTCGCCGTTTGATACGGAAGCTGCTTTGAACACCAAATAATTTTTATTCGACTGGATGATTTAACCACCCCTAAATAAAAATATATTTATCATAAAAATTCGAGTTTTAATAGTTCTGAAAAAATATATGTTATACTCTAGATAACGATAAAGTTTGCCCGTAAACAAAAAATTTCATAAATACATAAAGTAAATAAAATAAATGACTGAGATAAGACTCTAACCAATTCTGTATTATAACAAACTCTATTGAAAAGACGCGAGAACGCGCTCTCGATGCAACCGCTCCCCCTACGATTCACCTTCACTTAACTGTAAATCGAACTGTCAGTTCGAATTAATTAACCAAGTGCTGCGCACGAGGGCGCTGTCAAGAGCGAAATTGTAGGGATCCTTTACTTTCAGAGGGATTTGCCATAGGTACCGTGGTGGGGAGAGTCGGACAGGAAGTTGTCGAACAGAGCAAACGCGCGCTATTCAAATAAACGCGACATTTAATGTATGATTAAACTGTTAACGAGTAAAAGTTTATTCATGTACTATAAAAATTATATAAGTAGAAATCATGGTATGAAGTATATTGTATAAACTTTGTAAAAATAAGTATATTTTTTTTCTACGTACAACTGCAAGAATATAAATAGAATGAACGATGATTTTGTACAAAATTGAAAATACTCAATTTTGTATGAGAATGTTGATGTATAATATAAAAATGTATTGTATAAAATCATTTAACGTAAAATTTAAAAAAATATATGAAAATAGCTTAAAAATATTATATTTTATAAGATGTGAAATAATTCCGCAACATATGTGTAAATGTATGTTGTTTCAATTATCGTTTGTAGCTTGACCCAAAATAGTTTGTATAGTTGATTGGAGATGAGCCTGTGATGAGATTCCTTTCTAACGAAAACTACTTTTTTCCTTATTTCAGAAACACACTTACGATGCACATAAATATAGATCACAATCAGATTTTTATTTTGTTCTATTTTATAAAGCAATAAACGTTGCAAAAAATAACGCGGTAACAGTAGTTGTTAGTGTGAACGTGGCGTCGGCGCAAATATACAACCGGACCGGAAATTGAATCTAATAACCAATCCGCATTCAGCCTCCCCATTGGCAAATCCCTCTGAAAGTAAAGGATCCTTACGAAATTGTACCTTTATTCCAAAAATATACGTAAGCCCTTAAACTACGGGTCGATAAACCTCGAGTTGAACATGAAATAAAAAATACAATTAAAAACTTGGAAGTCTTATAAATTAAACAAGTATTTATTAAAATTATTTATTTTATTCATATTTTTTAAACTCAATAGTTACTTTTTTTATGTTTACTGGAAAACTTATTTTTCAGGGGTAAACCGTCCTTAAAGAGAACTATTTAATATAAAAAAAAATTCAAAATTTGTAAAATAATTCTCAAAAAAATGTATTACACATTAACGTGTTTTTGGGGTATTCTTTTTGACTTCGAATTTTCAGGCCCGCTTACATAAAAACAGCGGCTCGAAAAAAAACCAGCTGCTTTTGGAATCTACAGAAGTGACTTTAGTCGCAGCCTTAATACAACTGTCGCTGAATACATCCCGATATCCTAGCCGCGAGTCGATTCAGAGAAGCCGAACCTTATACGACGGGTTACGCAGATTGCCTAATTATGAGCGAGGATCGATCGGGGAAAAAGGAAAGCGGCGAACTCGAAAATCTCGCTTAAATGTTTTAATTAATGACCGTCGATTAATTCGGGGCTGAGGTTTTTCAAGCTTCGGAAAGCTGAACTCGCGTCTTCCTGCTTCTCGCAGCCTGGGTGACTATAAAATTCTTAGAAACTGTTAATGAAGCGATTCGCGTATAAAATTGATTTCATTCGCTTATTGGAAACACTATATTGCTACATTTTTCAGCTGCGCGTTCTATTTTATTTAGAAGAAAAAATAACGAACAATGTTTCCAGGCATTGTAGTAATTTTCATCTAGCCAGAGTTGAACCATATCAGTAAGTTTGATTTACTCGAAACTAAGACAATCTCCTACTGCAGTAAATTAACCCCACTAAACCCCAGCCAAAGAGATACTATACCATCAGATAAAGGACAATATTGAGGTAATGACCACCCGCTTTACGACGTTAATAAAACTTTATTAATATTGTTAAAAAATCATTTTATTCTATTAGTTCATCGTTTTATTTCTATAACTATTTAACTAATACAACAAGATGGGTCCCGTACGTAAAAGAATTATAGTATTCACTGTAGTACATACTATATTCATAATCATAGTAAAACTTATAAAATTATAATAAAAATTATAGTAAACGTATAATAATTTCGTACCACTATAAGAAGTTACTGTAATCCCATACTATAGTCTTCAACTATATAGTATAATTATATAATATAATATTTACTACAAGAGTATAATCCAATATTATAACACCTAACTATATTTAAACTGTAGTATTTACTACATGACTGTAGTACCTTACTATATAGTTCAAGATTATAGTCTAAAACTACATGTTACATAATCTTCCTATAGTATTTACTACATAACTATAGTACCTGACTATAGTCCAAGATTATAGTCCAAAACTACATTCTACATAAAACTCCTTTAGTAATGTTAATATATATATAAAAAAAAATTCCGTACCAGGATTAGAACCCGGGGCTTTTGTCTTCCTAGACAAGCTCCTTTACCACTGAGCTATTTTTATGTTTATGTCAATAAAATTATATTTAGGTCAAAAGGTATAGCAGCTGGGCGACTATACATTATAACCTAAACATAATTTTAATGACATAAACAAAAAATAGCTCATCAGTGGAAATGAGCTTGCCTAGAAAGGCAAAGGTTCCAGGTTCGAATCCTGGGCAATTAACATTACTGCAGGAGCTTTATGTAGAATGTAGTTTTAGACTATATACTAGTACTTTTTTACTTAAAACTTATTAATAATTTTATATTAACACATATTCTTATGGAAACTCAGTTTCAATCACGAAATTTATAAAAACGGCTGTTCAGATTTTGATGAAACTGTAAAAAATGTATATTTAATATCCCAAAACATAATGCCGTCAACTAAATGTTGATTCATCAATTTTTAGAGTTAAGACAACCAAATAAATACAATTTTTCACGCTTACCGGTTATTAGAACTGAAATGATACTCGCGGGTACTATACGGTTTCTATCAATATTTTAAAAGAATTGAGTAGATGAAATAATATATAATATATTAATACAAAATTCAAAATGACATTAATTGAAAAATAAAAACTTTTATTGTTTTAATAACATAAACTTTTTTTATGAAGTAAAGAAAGCACAGATTAATTATATTTAAAACAAAACATTTCTGAGCCAAATATTTTTAAATGAACTATTCGTCCTCCTTAAAAATTAATATTACAAAAGCAACAAAAAAAACCGCTGCCAATTCATTGACAGTTAGCTTCCTCCTAGCTAATTTATTGTTCCATTATTATCTCGTTTGTA
>JAWWEM010000054.1:2914449-2925737 GCA_035582935.1 Ormyrus thymus | reverse complement strand
TTTGCCAGTAACATGATAACAAAATTGGTCTATTTTTTACACAACTTTAATATGCATTTTCATTTTCAAACAGTGTATGCAAGGTTCATGTTTCGGTACGCAAAATATCTTTCGCACTGTCAAAAGAAAAATAATGATAAAAATTAAAAAGAACTTGCCAATAATAATTTTTGATGCCGCGACTTTGGAAGGATTCATGAATATTAAAAAAGATAAAGTGTTTGTTATAGGAAACAAAAAAAGCTTTTTTACTGCACATTAACTGCGAAAAATAGTATCTTTTTTTTAATTTAATTTTTTAATTCAAAAAAAAAATAAGTTAAGAATAATTATAAACGACTGAATAAAATTGGATTGACGGCGAAACTCATATGATATTACCTTCTAAATCCAGTAATCCGATGAAAGTGTGCATCCTTCTTCAAAGTGCAAAACCACACTTTTAATATTGTCAGGTAAAACTCTGGAACTAACGACAATGACATAATCGCGAGCGGAGGTAGCCGGGCTAAAAGGAAAGCAGCCGTAAATTCACGGAAATGGAAAACTTTTAACGACTGCAGCCGAGAAGCGGCGTCGGCGGGCGAAACTATTCGAAAAGCTTTCCTCGACGATCGGGAACAATACTTGTCTCAGCGGGAAAAATTGATAGACCACTTCCGCCATTATCCGTTCAAAAAACGATTCCAATTTGGCGAGCGACTCCAGACTCGCGGGGCTTCCGGACTTATCCCGAAAGCTTCGACTCTCCTCCCCCCCTTCTCTCTCTCTCTTTCTCCGTTCGCGAACATACGTCCAGTCAGTCTTGGGCTGCTCGCTTGCATTTTCCGCTACCTCTCTGTTTTTTTCACATTCTGCACATCGCGCCGCGGAACGTCTACTTTTTTTTATCTCCTTCCCGCAGTCAAAAATATTACAGGTTTTCGGATGTGAAAGACGGTTTTTAATGAAAAGACTCATTGTTCTTTCGAGCTTTGCGAAGAGTGGCATGATTATATAACTTTTTTGTGATAAAGGATTGTAAGGAGAAATCACCGTGATTTACAGAAAATAATTTAAACGCAATTTTATTGAAGACTTGTTACTTTATAGAAAAAGAAACATTGTATAAGTATTATTATTCATTTTGTCATTCAATTACTTGAAAATTTGTTACCAAAACAGTATATTTTTCTACATTCGCCCGTATATTAGTTAAGAGAATGTATCCGAATCTCGTCGTGCACGAATACAGATGTATAAGCCAGTATCGGAGGGTCGCGCATTATTCGCCCCTTCCGCCAACGCGACTAACATTCCTCGCAAAAAGCGAGCGTCGCCAGATCCAATAAGAAAATCCAATAGCTTGTTCCAGCGGCACCGCAGCGGCTCCCGAAAACAAGCGAGGCGAGACAGGCCGAACGAGATCAATTTCGCGAGTGCGTGCGCGCGCCCGCACCTCGGCGAGCCTCCGGCCGGGCTGCAATTAGCCCTACATTACCGCGAATTACCGAGCGGCCCGGTAATTGAGATTGCCAATTTCGGCAGTACAACCGGACGGCAAAAACAAAGAGGCGGAGGGCCACGCTGACGTCTTCGAGGGGCGGACGCCTTTTTCTCTCCAGGGAGGAAGGACGGAAAATGGTTTTCGATATACGTAAAGCCGAGCGGAGGGTATTTGCCGTTCATTATTAATTGAGTCGCCGCGCAGCTTCGTCGTGTTTGCCGTGTGCGGCTGCGGATCGAGTATTCTGTGAATGTCCGCAGACGCGGAAAGTACAAAAACGGAGGCGAACGCCGGATTACCGTTCGGCAGAGTTATTCCGAGCGTTGGGCGTGAAAATTTCCTTTTCGACCGATGGTGCGCTCGGAAAAAAAGCGACTTAATTACTTGAAAGAGTATACAGTTTTTTTTGTTTACTACGCAAATTTGAACAGCCTTGTACAGTCCGTTGAGATCGAGTTTTACTCCAGCCATCGGGCTCCTGTCAACGCGCCAAGGATAACACAAAGAGGAAAGAAAGAGAAGATCAAACGAGCAATAACAAAAACAGACGCAAACCCCAAAGCCTACAAAGCACTCGAGGCGCCGCGAAGAACATAAGGAACGGTTCGACAATGAAGAAATCGCGCGGCCACGGCCGATAAATTCCCCGCGCGCAATTTCGTAAATTATATCCCGAGCTGACAAAGACCACATGTACAGTCGCGCGGAACAGATGCCACTGTATACAATTGCAATAATTCAAGTTCGAGCTTCTGCACGGCGTCTGGGCTTCGTCGTCGCTAAGACTCGGGAAACGGTTCTCGCTCGCTTTTTTTTCTCTCGCACACCGCACACACGGCGAGAGAATTTATCATCCGGAAACGAGACGCGCGCGTTGCCGTGCCGCCTGGAGGGTTGCTCGGGCTGTACCCTCCATCTCCCCTCCCCCTCCCCTCGAAACTATTATTTTCTTCGGTTATTGCGCGGGACTTTTCCTCTCGCGGTGATCCCCTTGATTCTCTATTCCGTGCATGTATCTAATGCGACTCTCTTCGTGCTGCTGAGATTCCACGGACGCGGAAGGACGACCCACATTTTCGTATCCGGTATAGGCTTAATAAAACCCGTATCAGGGAGCCAATTCCATGTAAATTTACGAAGGCTTCCGAGAGTGAGCCGTCTGATGTGCATTGAATATCGAGTTGGAGGAATCAAAAATTTTTTAAATTTCACGAAACCTCGCGGCAGGAGACGTTAGATTTATTTTGAAATGACGACGTTTATTTATCAACGGCGACACATAAAATCCAGCAAATTCTGCCATTAAGTCAATAATCTTTATTGACCAGCAGGTCTTAAAAGCTTCACCAGTCAGATAAAAAGAAAGCTACATTCCATCTAATAGGCTACGCGTCGGTAAATCGATCTGAAGTTGATTTGTTCGTCGATAAAAAAAAAACAGCTCGTTTAAGATTCACCGAGCCGTCATAATCGCCTCAGCGGAGCTTTAAGCACGCGTCGGTGCCGCCTTGACCCGTCGGAAAACGTTACGAATGGCTCGGCCAGAGAGCAGATAAATATTTATTTTTCAGGATCGCGTCAATATTCCTACGCGACATTGGGACAGTAGTGTCCCGCGGAATAATGAAAGCCAGCCGTCGCCAATGTGAGCTAATTACATCGTATTCCACATCGCTGTTTCCCTTAAATTTCAATTATACTGTCAATTTCAGGAGCGAATTTAAACTTCTGAATTGCGAAATGGTTAATAACAGCTTTGACAGAACGCTTGACGGTATGTATAAACTACACGGAATAATAGCTGCTCAAAAGCTAAACGTGTAATTCGTAGATCGACTGTATACGTTTCTACGTCAAAGTGACTGAAATTTTTTCGCTGTATAAATAATTTAATTTCCATTTAACTGGAATTCAATTTCGTTAAGCTTCTCTGAAATAGATTGAAAAACCAATATTCCAATGTAAATGTTTTTTATTCCGTTTAATTCAACGTGTTTTGCATTCAACGTTGTGCTAAGAGCAAGTTAAAATAAATTTTAACAAAAATATTATGGCCCAACTACGAATTTCAAGGTACAGCTACATATTAAAATGTTGAACTAATATAGCTCAAACTTTTAACTTTAACTTCTTAGCCCTTGCAATTCATTTGCTAACTGAATCTTCGCGGAAGCTTCCGGCTGGTTTACATGCAAAATGAACATTTTTTAATAAAAAAAAAAAGGTGCGTAATCCTACCTATAAATACACGTAATCTTTTAGGAAATAAGTGCCAATTAAATGATCACTTCGTTACAGTGAAGCACTTAACACGCAGCTCGATAAATGCCTTTAAAAGGCTCAATAACTTATCCCGCGCAAAGCGCCTCTACACCACGGAGTTGCGAATCCGGGCTTTAAAGAAAACCGCGCGAGAGAAAACGACGCAACAAAAGAAAGCCCGCTAAACGCCTCTTGTTAAGTTCCGCAATCCCTCCCTCCTCGTAGATCCACCCGTAAGAAAACTCCCAGAAAATCGCCTCGGTCCGCTCGGGAAGCGAGGGAGACAGAGAGAGAGAGAGAGAGAAAGAGAACGACGGGAGGGGGATAGGGGACATTTTTCATTACGTTACATAACATCGCGCGGCAGCGGTGAAAGCTCGGAGCGATAAAAAAAATAAAGAAGGAAATCTCCCCGGCTTTTCGAGTGCGCGCTTCGGAGCCATTCTTCGGGAAGCGATTTTTCAGAGGCGGCCCTCTTAATTGCGCCTGCTCTCTCTCTTCCCGGTGTATTGATTTTATTCCTCGCGCGCCGCTCGCGATAAATCTTGCCCGGGCGGGGGAGGGCGACAAAATTTTCCGACTTGTAGCTCTCCTTTCCCATGCCGCGTTGGCGCCGCTCCTCGCTTTCTTCTCGCGCGTCGACGAGGAGCTGATAAGAAAAGTTTATTCGGATTTCTTATTCTCCCTTGGCAAGGTGCTACCTTTTTTTCCTCTTTCGCCGTGGCTTTTGTTAGGCTGCGTCGTCGGGGAGTCCATTTTCAGCGGGGACCTTCGCTTTTTACGTCGCGCGCTACTTCTGGCGGATTCCAGCTGGGATCGGAAGATTTGTTGCGCGATTTTGGTGATTTTTGATCAATGGTTGCGGAGTGGACCCTCGATTTGTTATCTTGATGAGACGTGATATCACTGATTCCATGTCGCTTTAGATCGATTTTCGTCTAATGAAAGAGCATTAAAAGACCAGTGCCGCTTAAAAAATAAAAAATTTCCCGACAATATAACAAAAAAATTAAAAAACCCAAACTTCATTAACCTATATAGGGCCAAATTATTGAAACAAAAAAATTGCACAGTAATTGTTCGTCCAGCTGAATCAATCAATCAAGTCAAAACGATCAATTAAGAAACTTCATCCGATTCCCACCCTGCATCAGTCCCCCAAGAAACTGCAGAATCGCCCGCGGCCTTCAGCCACCTACTAACATCTACGTTACGACTCTCAAGTCGCTAACGCAGCGCGCGACCCCAACCGTACAGCATTCGCGCCGAGTTAACTGCATTACTCCTCCGGGCGTCCGTTCGCAAATAGAAATGCCGCCACCGTCGTCGTCGCCGTCGGCGGAGCCGATCGGGACGAAGCGGCGAAATAACCGGCTGACCGATAGGAAATAAGGGGGCGGCGGCGCCGTCGCCGGCAACTGCCCGCGAATTTCCAAGGCCCGCGTGCCTGCCGCGAACTGGACGAAGCTTCGAGCGGGAGCTCCAGCTGATATTTTATGGATTATCGCGTCGTGCGCTCCCCGCCTTTTCGGGGCCGACGCCAGATTTCGACTGAGTACTTCAGTGGAGTTGGAAGTGCTGCTGCTGCCTTTTTCATACCGGGACTCGCGCGAGTGCTGTACTTTTTTTTTGTTTAAGTTATCTTAGGTTCATTACGATCAAGCGAAATCATCGTGCGTGAAAATGCTTCCTCGAATTATGATTTTCCACTCCAGATCTCATTAATTTAAACTGATACGAGTAATCTACTGCAAATCGTCAAAGAGAAAAGAAAACTCACTTGCCCATAGTTTGCCTTTTATTGTAGCCCAACAGCACTACTTCCGTACGTAAACCCCTGAGTAATCATGCCCACACCTATAAAAAAAAGCAACGAAAACTTACCACTCCAGAGCAAAGTACAGCTTACTCCCGTTAATAGCCAAGGCTGCGTGAAAAAAAAAAGCTCCGCGCAAGGAGAATCTATTACTCAGGCGTCTCTCTCTCTCTCCCTCTCTCTCGCTTTCTCTCCTCCGCCGACTCGTTCGAGAGCGAAAGATAAAGTTCGATTTGGGCGCTCGCCCCGTGATTCCGTTTCCGAAATCAGATTAGCGCAAATTTATAGGGGCACTTTCGCAGCAGCCCTCCAAGTGCCGCTGCAGCCAATTAAGCCGCCTTCGAGCGCCTCCCCCTCGCCGAAAAAAAAAGAAGCTGCAGCCACCTTTTCGAGGTTATTAGTCGGCCGCCCGGAAAACCCGGAAGTGCCATTGTTGCGCGACGTGCGATTGATCGCGGCTCGCTTTTGACTCGGCGGCAAGGGTTCCTAATGCGATTTCAGCCACTTTGTTAACCGGCATGCAAATTGGGTTTGAGCTGATTTCGGGCTTGAATGCAGTTTTTTTTCGCAATTGATAGGATTCCGGCCCGAGGGATCAACATATTATGAATGGACCCCTTTGGCATTTATCGAAGGAATTTCTCAAATAATTGTTAAAAAACGAAAGACTGTCGATAGGCATGCTTTTCAAGAGTCTTGCATTGCATCTGAGCGGCTTGGCGATTTTACAGCAGCTTCGTCAGACAAAATATATCTCTAAAGCATCATTAAAAGAATGAGCCTCGCGATCTCGTTCTGCATTTAGGCTCAATCTCAGAGAGCAAATTAGGAATTCGCCAGGGAGAAAAGGAGAAGAGCTCCCAGGCGAATAATACAATCAGCCCAGAAATTAGAATGAAGCCGCGACGGTCTCTTATTTCGTGCGTCCGGATTTCCTTGTTCCGAAAGAGTCACGCGCGCAGCTTTAAGACTCGAGGCACCGGCTGAAATTTCAATCGAAGCGGGGGAAGCTTAACCGGCGCTACATTCGTCGCAAGTGTCCCGAACGACGAGTTTGTGAAAAAAAAAAAAGAAGCGGCGCCCCTCGTCCCCCCGAGAAGTCCTCGGCGCCTCCCCGAAGGAAAAGTTTCTCAATCGAAGGAGGAATGAATCTCGTTGCCGCCCTACAGATTACCATCTTTAGATCCCTCAAGAGGGTCGCGTCCGACTGCTGCCGCCGCCGTCGCTGCACGCAGCATAATGTAATGCGCATTATGATCCCGCGCGGGCTCTTTTAGAAGAATTGAGGAGATTTAACGGCGCCGGTAAATATAAGTAATTCGAATCCCTACTTCCGTAACGAGGCGCTCTCCTTTGACGTTGATTGCGTCAAGGGATGACGCGAAGGTTCTATAGAAAAAAAGCAATTTTTCACTTTTTTCCCTCCATCGACTTTTTGCCTCGAATAATCCAAAATGGATCGCTTCCCTCCGGGGGAGGGGGGATGAAACTGCTCTGAATGATTCGAGCAGTCAACGAGCATCGCCTCGGATTCTCATTCTCATTCGAACGGTTGCGCGCGCGAATTTCACGCCACATTTGCTTATCGAGCGGCGAGGGACGAGCGGCTATTTTTCCCGGGTACGGGGCTGAAAAAAAGCGCGCTAAAGACTGCCCGAGACTTTGACAAACTTTTTCTGGCCGCTTCGGTTCGGATAACGTATTTCGGGACCGCTCGGCTTTTTACGCTCATTGGCGAAATTAAGAGTTTCCTCGGGCTACGGTCAATTGGAATAAATTGGATTTGTCGACGGAATTCCGAAATTTATAATCTCTCTCTCTCTCTCTCTGCTGAGCTCTCTGATTGGATTTCAAAGTTTGTTGATAAGAATAGAGTATCGGGTTTCGATTAGAGTAATTCTAATGGAATAATTGCTTCTTTTGGAATAGAGATAAAGTTTTTACTCGCCGGAAGTTCGAATGGAAATGCATAATGTTATTTTTGATTAAAGGCTAATTGAAAAGAAAAGGAGCTTTGATTAATAATTAATAGGTATTCAGTCTGTATATCGAAAAGTGTTTGTGAAAAGAATGACGAGTGTAATATTGTTTCTGCCAAGAATATATTCTATACAATTCTGTTCAAGTTTTTTATAATTATCTATAACATCCCTACAGGGATACATCCTGACGTTTAGCAAAAAAAAAATGGTTGTTAAACAGACGTTTCCATTTAATTTCTACCGAACGTCTGCCAGCCCCGCGTTTCTATCAAATCCGTCAAAAATTCTGACCGCTCACAACCCGGAGGCAGCAGGCGCCTCCCCTCCCCCTCTCGATCGACTTTCGCACACCCGAAATCGTCGAGATAAACCAAGTTCCCCGGCCAAAAAAAAGGACGGCCCGCGCCGTCCGCGCGACCGGAAGTGTAATAACGGCTTAATGTCCGTCCGGGATAACAAGTGGCCGGTGATTAATGTTTTTGCAGAAGCCGGGACGAGCCCGCGGGGAGATTCGACTCGTCCGTTTTGCGCGAGCTATTTGCCCCGTCCTGCGCGCCGGTTATAACGCCGGGAATCCGTTACCGATTACCGAGGCTACAGTCGACCGGACGAGAAGAATTATCGGCTCGGAAGCTTTTTCCACCGGAATTAGTTGTCGTTTCGTCGAATTATTAAGATTGTTTTTTTATTTTTTTTTGGCGGGGGATTCGGGGATTGACAAACTGGGAACGTCTAGGTACACTGAGAAAAATAATAAAATAAAAATTACTATTTTTTGTGGTAACCGAGGGACAGACTCAAATTATGGCCAATTTTACAATAATAATAGAAAAAATTAATATTTCGAATAGAAAAATTATTATGACTGTTTTTAAAATGACTATGTTACATAATAGTAATTTTTCTACTATTATCGTAAAATTCTCCATAATTTGAGTCTGTCCCTCGGTTACCATAAAAAATAGTAATTTTTATTTTGCCATTTTTCTCGGTGTATGCCTTGTGAATGGTTAGTATCGCGTGGTTCAGGGCGTTTTTCATTAAAAACTAAAAACGTAAATCGTTGCTTGACGATAACGATCCTAATCCAAGAAACAGCAACACCCTCAACCAAAGCTCCCGCGTCCCCTGTAAATCAGACACGGACGGTCGATCGCTTCCAAAAAAAGAAAAAGAGCGAGAGTAATCAAAGAGTAATCAAAGCCGCGTCGCGGCTCGGAAAAAAGAAAACAGCAGTCCCCGCCGAGAGGCAGGCGAAACGGGCGAAACGGCCAAGGCACTTTAACGCGCGCGATACTAATTGGCCGGGTTAATCGGGGCTCCCTCTCTGCTCTCTCTCTCTCTCTCTCTCCCCTGCGAGTTTCCCGGAGAGATTTATGGGCCCGCGACGCTCTCCCGGAACGAGCGGCCGGATTAGCGCGTCAACCGCACGACAGCGCGCTGCGATATTAACGTCTTGCCCCGCGCGCAACTTCAGCAGGCAGCGGGAGGGGGCGGCTTTTAACCCTCCCGCGATGTTCGAGGCGGGATCTGTCCCTGTCGGGGGCTAAGTTTTCGCGGAGGGGCTTTTCCGCGTGCCGGGCCGTTTTCGCGGGAGCCGGGCTGACGGCCGCCCGACGCTGATGAAGAGAGGACGTACAGTGGCTTTTCCGCGGGCGAGATGCGCCGACAACCAGCCGGCTCGAGCCGCGTGGTTCATCGTTGCAGTGATTTAATTAATGTTGGCGAGCTCGAGTGTACACCGAATGGATTGGGTCTGTGCTTATTTACGAATGGAGGCCGTTTACTTTGGTATTTTGAAAATGATAGCTAATTGGCAAATGCAAAACTTACGTAATATGTGATAATATTATTGCGCTGACCAAACGTTTAAGCTTTATCGTCGACTTCGCCGTTTGCGGAATTTATTAAAACTCTTTTAATTATAACATGTATAACGATATTGAAATTAAACCTTATAATAAAGAATCTTAAAAATATATAGTTTTTTTTTTTTAATAATTATACAGAGTATTCGTGATCCCCGATACAAAATTAATCTAACTTACTGTCAATTCTCAAGTATTAATTAATATTTAACCAAATCGAGCCGCTCGTCTTTTCAATCGTGAAGCAGCAGCAGAAGCAAAACGTATTTCCCGGAGAATTCGCGAAATTATTTTCGCCAACATTAATTAGCCGTACACCGCGCACCTCCAGCGCATCGCAAAATAATACATACCGCCCGAAAATAAAAATTCCACCCCGCGGCCCTCGGGGCCGCCGGTAATTTAATCAACTAAAGAGCGCCGCGGCGAGAATCCGTCAGAGTAAATAGCGGAAAAGCAGCTGCGCTCGCGTCGAGGCGCTTTTCCCCGCGCGCCGGCGGAACAAAGCGCCGGAACTCGCGCGGCGAGCTTCCGAACGGCGAGCCGCCGCCGCCTCGTATCGAGAGCAGCGGGCGGATATCGCGGCGTACCGACACTTCAATGCCGACCGTTTCGCGCTCGGTGGGAGCTTTCTTTTTATTAAGATCGCGCCCCGGCGATTTGTGCGCGCCTCGCGCTGCTCCCCTTTTCGCCGCCTGCGCCGTCCGCGAATCGAGGAGTTTCAGGGCTTTTGTTGTGAAGCGGGAGTTTTTTGCCGCGCGTTAAATTCGCACGCGGCGCCCACTTGTTTAATTCTGCCGAAATTTTTCGCTTTTACGCGAGTATGAATTTTAATGCCCTTTCGCGCGCCGCGAAGCTTCGCGTTTCAATTCGCGGCAGCTGCGCGAATTATAATTACTTTTGATTCACACGCAACTGCTAGCGTATTAATTTAATCGATTATTTAGCGCGAAATTAAACGAATCGATTTTGTGCATCTTCTGAAGGCTCTATAAAACTATATTTGTACAATTTGGGACGAATCCGTGAAGCGAAAAGAGGAAAAAAGCCCCGGAACCTCCTCGAACGCAATTAATTAGGACTAATGGACGAGGCGCTGCGGGCTTTCGGACATAAAGACAGAGCGGCGAAGCGCGGCGACCGGCGGACAGCCATAAACGCAAACGGCGCCTAAACCGAAAAGGGCGCGCGCTCGATGTCGTTGACGTATAACAAACAGGAGCGGGCATTAACACACGGCCGGCCTGCAGCGCAATTCGAACGGACCGCGGCATGTTAAACTACTTGAAGCCTTCCCTGGGGGAGGGGGTGTCTGGTCCGCGTAACGAGCGACGATCGCCCGTCCGAAGCAGCGCTTTTTGTCCGCACATTTAAATGATATGTAAAATTCAGTCGCATTACTTGTTGTATCATCGCGAGTATATACACGCGCCGCATCAAAAGCTGAATGTGGTTTCGGCCGCTTTATGTGGCGCTGTTTTTTTTTTTCTTTTTATTGTCGGAATTTTCAAAAGGGAGAGCCTCGTTTGTTTATGTAAATCAGGGAGCCTTTTCTCTCGTGAAGAATAAGCTGCTTTGCCGCAAATCCGAATTAATTGCACATCAAAGCGTTCGAAATACTTTTGAAGCTTTTGTGGGCCGAATTTTCGGTCGAGAATTCATCCGGGAAATTGCCTGCCATTCGAGCCCGAAATTTCGTTTATTGTACTAGTGTTGAAAATGAAGTTTTTACCACAAGCAAACAGTATTGACTGTAGTATGCTTGTCGTTTGCCATGTTTTCAATCTTCATAAAGTAAATGTATTTCATTAATCATAATTAGTCAGTTGATTAAGCCATATAATAACACTGAAATTAATATATATACACTGAGA
>JAWWEM010000054.1:2830754-2901346 GCA_035582935.1 Ormyrus thymus | reverse complement strand
CACTATCTATTTTTTTATAAACAATATTCTCCGCATCAGCGCTCGGTCGGTAAATATTAGCTTTGACATCCCCTTAAATTTTTAAATAAGATTGACTACAATGTCAATAATTATCATGTCCTCTTTCACATCCCCTTAAACTACTGATGGATATGTTCTAACATTTTTAAGATTTGTATGATCTAACATTTGAGTAAAAAATCATAAATAATCTAGAATGTATAATACGTATACATAATTTAAACGAACTAGATTATTAATTAAAAGGTTTTTTTTTTAATGAGATAGAAAGAAAAATCGCATTTATTTTAAAAAGATTGAAAGTTTATAGTATAATACGAGAGTACGGAAGTGGAAGCAGTTGGCCGTGTTCCGGAATGAAACGTGGTGTGATAAATTAAATGAAGAGTTAAATTAAGCAATAATTTATATAAATCTATATAAGGGGATGTGAGATACTTGTACTGCAATTTTCAAAATTTTCTGTTTTTATTTTAAAACTTTTAAAAATATCCTTTTTTGGCGAAAGCGATATTTCCACAAACATTAAAATAAGACTAAAAACTTCAAAAAAATTGCATGTCGGCAATTATAAGTAAATTAAATATCTCTTTCCAGCTTCTTACATTCAGTAAACAATGATTTTACTATATTAATAAATCCAAATCTTGTATTTCAAATAATATTTAAAGTGACATCAAAATCTTTATTAAAATAGCGCTACTCCAAATCTTTTTCCCCAAAAGATATTAAAAAGAATTTTCTTACTTAATTTATTATTTAAATTTTTATTGAAAATCTAATTAATTAAAACAATAAAAAACTAACTACGATATTAATATTATTAAATCGACATTCTTTAGATTAAACATAAAAATATTTTTATTATAATAAGTCAAACAAATAAATTACGCATGCATGTAAAAAATTTAATATTTCGAATGAAAAAAAAAAAAAAACAGATTAAACTATAGTGAATAATAAAATAATGATAAATACAACTCACTAGACCGGTAGCTAAAAGATCTTAGATATTTTCACTGCGGTCTATTAAAACCTTTTTTTTCGCTTTAAAATTTTACTTAATATCTGACCGCTAGCGAGCGAGAAGATTCAGCTAGTTTTTATTAATTGTAAACAGATGAGGTTGCAATTACGCCACCAATCGAAGAACAAAGGTCAACTGCATTCGCGTCAGAAAGCGGCATTCATTTACAGCATCGACATGAGCTTCAAGAAATGCTTACTGCTCTTGAATCTCAAACTTCTCAAGTTATAAATGTAGTTGAAGGAATAATAGGTAAATTTTACATAATTAATGTTTTTCATTATGGATTAAACTAATTATTATAATTAATTGTAATTATACTACAATAACCTGTTGAATAATTGTATGTATATAGATATATACATATTTGTGTTAGGATTTCGTCGAGTGAATACAGGACGAGGCTAGAGACGGGGTGTAGAGAATAAATGCTGCAGTTTGAATAATAATTCTTTATTCCGCTCTCAATAACCTCCCGCCCTGGGACTAGCCTCTTGTCTCAAGATTAGACTGTCCCGCTTCGCTATCGCTCGCGGCTTTTATCCTCGCTCTTACCTAGCCTAACCCCGAAGGCATCGTCGTTAAACCTAACAGTCGGCCTATCCTGACACTGAAGACGCGTCGTCTTCGGGGTCTTCGTGATCGCTTCCCGCTTCACTTTCGTCTGGATCATTATCCTCGTCGTAGCAGTCGTTTGCGGGGTCTTCGAGTGAGACCCAGGGCTTTAAGCGCTCCGGAGACAACACCGACTCATAGATTTTCCAACGGTGTGGCGCGCTTATCATTTTACAAATTGCTGGTACAATGATACGATTATAACGCTCTATCTGTCCATTCGCTCGGGGTGTCTGAACCGCTACCAAGACGTGCTTGATCGCCATTGAATCGCAAAATTCACGGAACTCATTACTTGTAAAGGCCGACCCTCGATCGGAGACAATTCGTCGCGGTGCACCAAACATACTGAACACGTTGCCGAGAATTTTTATGACCTCGTTAGTAGCCGTAGATTTAGTAGGCTCAAGGATAACAAACTTCGAGAACGCGTCGACCAATTCAAAAATATGTCGATAACCCTTTGCCGATCGTATCAAGGGGCCAACATGATCTATGTGAATGGTGTCCCACGGCTGATTGTCCTTATCAATCGCATGAAGGAACCCTTCACTAACACTAGATTTCTTATTATATTCGAGACATTTAAGACAGTTTACAATACATTTCTTTACAAATTTCCGCATGTTAATAAAATAGAAACTTTCGCAGTTCGCGAAGCGTCTTTTCCGCACCGAAGTGAGCTAAACTGTTATGTATACTTAAAACGAATTCTTTTCGCATTCCGTGCGGTACAACTAAAAGTTTGCGATCGTTTATTACGCGAAATAATTTACCACCGATGACCACGTAATCTCGCACCTTCTTATCGCCTGATTCTATTTGAGCTTTCAAGTTCCGCAGTTCCGAATCGGACTCTTGCGCTAAAGCGATAGTCAACACTCGTATCTACCCTAATTGTATTTACACCGAATCCGCGACTGAGTGCGTCCACGTACGGCATTTGAATTCCCTTGCGGTGTCGAACAGAATAATCAAACTCCTGAAGTTGTAGACTCCGACGACAGATCTTAGCGTTGGTTGTTTTCTTTTCCAATGTTTGTTTCAACGCAGCGCAATCCGTGACAATAGTAAACGGCTTGCCGATCAAATAAACTCTAAACCGCTCTAGGGACTTTACAATAGCTAGGGTCTCCAGCTCGAAGCTATGGTAGTTGCGCTGAAATAGAATGCGGGATGGAAAGCACCATCATTTTGCCGCTGAAGCAGCACTGCCCCGTACCCTCGCGAGCTAGCGTCTGTGTGTAATTCCGTCTCTTTATCGAAATCAAATACCACTAAAACCGGCTCACTCGTCAGTTTTTCCTTTAATTCATTAATCGTACTAATGTGCTCGTCTATAATTTTGAAGTTAACGCCCTTCCGCAACAGTTCAGTTAACGATAACGCGATCGAAGCGTATCGTGGTACGAATTTCCGAAAATATCCGGTTAAGCCTAAGAATCCCTTAAGTTGCCTAGCATTTTGAGGCGTCGGAAACAAACACACGGCTTCGGTTTTTGAACTCCCCGGTCGAACCTCATTAAATTTAAGACGATAGCCTAGATATTCTAATTCGGTGACGGCGAACGCGGAATGTGCGCTATAAATTCAGCGAATATTAACAGTGAGTTACACAACCCAACCCAAACGGTACAACTTTAAATTCGTAAAGTCCGCTAGCGACAATAAACGCGGTATATTTGATCGAATTCGGATCCATAAATACATGAAAGAAAGCATCCTTTAAGTCGATGCGCGAGAAGAACTTCTTGCTACCTGCTTCTGCAACTAGGTCGTCAATACGAGGGATGGGCCTTTTCATCGGCGCGGTGATTTTATTCAGCTTCCTGTAGTCGACGCACAGACGGTACTCTACATTCTTCTTCCTTGCCAGTGTTACAGGGCTTGCGTATTCGGAGTTACTACGCGCAATGTAACCCTTAGCCAGCCACTCTGCTACGGTCGCCTCGATGACTCGCTCTTCATGACATAAAAAGCGACGGGGCTGCGCTCTTATTAGCCGATCGCTACGCAATTCTATACGCAGTTTCACCGGACAATTACGGGCCTCGATGTTCCGGTTACCTTTACACGAGTTGACGATCGCATGTAGGTACGCCAACTGTTGCGCATCCAGATTCGGATTGGCGTCCAGCGACGGGTTTTCGGGGTCGACTTGGATGTTCATAATCGCCTTCTCGAACGAGTCTTCAAAGTCTGCCGGGCCGAGGATGATGCACGGAGAGAAATTTCCTATTAAAAATTACTAGTCTATTGTAATCTTCTGACAGACTGCCCAAAGTGGACTTTTTACAAGATTTTTAACAAATTTTACTAGGTACTATAGTAATTTTTATGAGAACTATAGTAATTTTTATGATTTACATGCGAAAAATTACTATAGTACCTAGTAAAATTTGTTAAAAATCTTGTAAAAAGTCGACTTTGGGCAGTCTGTCAGAAAATTACAATAGACTCTAGTAATTTTTAATAGGTAATTTCTCTCCGTGCGGCACTACCTTCCTTCCTCCACGGCACGGAATTCAGGAAAGAGCGGCCGAGAAGAACGTCGATTGTCATGGCGTCGTCTGGTACAATTGATGAGTCGATTTCCTAGCTATTCCCATCAATGACTTCTTCGAGAGTGGCCGCTTGATTGCAAGTGACCACGCAGTTCCCAAATCCTCGAAGCGTCACCAGGTATTCGTAGATGTTCGTTGTTCCTATGTGCGATAAACAACTTCGTTTAATTAGGTTAATTAGACTGCCCGAATCGAGTAAGGTGTCGAGCGTAGCGTTTTCCACAACTAATTTCCTGCAATAGCCCCCGTGTCCGCAGCGGCCAGAGGCTCGATGTGCATAATGTTTACGGCCGGTCGATTTGGTCCGAAGTTTTCCGCTGGTTTTTCGGCTATTGTTAAATAACTTAGGCTGTTTACATTCCGAGTTCTTCGTCGAGCTAAGCCTATTGTTATTTTCCGAAGGTAAACACGGTTCACCTTTAGGTAGTCTTGCCTCGGTCCCTCTGTATCTTGAAGCGTCGTTTCGCCTTTCCTACCCTCGGAAATTTCCTTTTGGTTGTTCCCCCAACGAACTCGAAATTCCTTTCATGGCCTTGAGCAGGCTTTCAAGCGTCTCGTGATGGGCCGATGCTAACTGTACGCGAATAGTAAAATTGTCTATACCTCGGATTATGTGAACGATGCTTTCTTCATCCAAAACGTTCGTCTTCCTAGCGAGGCTCAATTTGTCGATCGCGTAATCCTCCAATCTCTCATCGCGTTTCCAGGTTCGAGCTCGCATCCGCTCCATCATCTTTGCCATGTCCTTCACCTCTCCGACCATCTCCGAGAGCTTGCTGGTCAATTCTTCCCACGTTAGGGTTCATAATGATTCCTGCGTCTCGTACCATCTTTTGACGCCTCCGGTGAATTTGTTGGTAGCGAGCATCTTTATCGCTTCGTTGGATATTTTATAAGCCACTCTAACCAGCTCGATTTTCCTCAGCCACATTTCCAAGGTCATCGACTGGTCGTTCTCATAACTTTAGGTCGGAATTTGTACTGCTGTCTCACTGTACGGTGTTCTGCTTTGCGTTTCTTCTCTGTGCGACGCGCTGCTTGAGATACCTCTCAACTGCGTGATTTCTCTGTCTCTCACTTCTAACAACTGTCATCTGCGTCAGTTGCGACATCATTGCCTCGAGTGCATGCTGAAATCTTACGCGTTCCTCTTTCTGTTCCATTACAAGACCTTCCAAATTTCGAACGTAACGGTCTTGTTCCGACATCTTGAATGGTCACTCCGGCACTTGCGTTTCTTGGCGATGAGGAAGATATCCCACTTCTGATCTGTCAGGATTTCGTCGAGTGGATACAGGACAAGGCTAGAGACGGGGTGTAGAGAATAAATGCTGCAGTTTGAATAATAGTTCTTTATTCCGCTCTCAATAACCTCCCGCCCTGGGACTAGTCTCTTGCCTCTTCGCTACGTCAAGATTAGACTGTCCTGCTTCGCTATCGCTCGCGGTTTTTATCCTCGCTCTTATCTAGCCTTACCCCGAAGGCATCGTCGTTAAACCTAACAGTGTAAGCATTTAAGGGTTTAAAACGAAAACACTCACGCCTCATTCATTATTACCGCATCAATAAATGTTATGCTAAAAATTTTAGAACACTATTCGCCTTTAACGTCGAATGCTCATTAGCATTGTGCAATGTAACTGACATTTTTAGTGCATATTTTTTTTAATATTACACATATCTGATTGTTTAATAAAGTTTTTACAAAATTTAAATTATTAAGAAGAACATTTTCTTGGGATATTTTCAGGAGAAATAGGAGTAATGATACAAGATGAAGAAGAAAGACCGTCAAATCCAGATGAACAGGCAACGGCTGACCGAGACACTCAAGCAACGGTACTTAATGCAGCTACTGAGATCGCCGAAAGTCTCGTTGACTCTGTTCTTGGTGCATCGGCAACAGAAGCTTCCAGAATACAGAGTAAATAAAATTAGAATTATTATATTTACTTATAAATTGTTTTTGTGTGCTTTTAAAAAAATAATACAATTCGTTAATAGGGCAACAATCTGAAAGACCAGCTGAAAGTTCATCAACAACCGAGAGCGTTGCAGAAGTTTGGACTCCAGCTGAATTAGTAGATTTCAGTCAAAGTTCTAGCAATGATTTATCTAGAGAAAATAGCGTGCCTATTGACTGGATAAGAAGGTTATTGACAGACGATAATCTTGAAGCCAGTAGTGAAAGAAAGTAAGTTTACCTAATTTTAATTCATTCGTTTCATTTAGTAAATCTCATAAAACTAAGTCTAATAAAACATTTACTTTTAGCGCTAATGTGTCGAATCAAGATTCAAGTTCCTCGATGCCTACTAGCGTTACAACTACCCCACAACCTGAACCACAAGAACAAGAATCGAACACCCAAACAACTTCATCAGAAGGAACCACCTCAGCACCATTACCAAACGATGCAACCGATAGCACAAATCAGGATCAAGCTACAGCAACTGAACAACCTGCAACGCAAGAAACGAGTCAACAAGCAACTAACTCGCAAGAACAATTGCTCGATGGCGTAGACCCTTCTTTTCTAGCGGCGCTACCAGAAGAAATGCGGGATGAAGTAATAGCAGAACAACTTAGATTGCAGAGAATACGACAAAGACCACGTCAGTCAATTTTCCCTGAAGAGGTTTCTGCTCCAGAAGAAGTAAATCCCGAATTCTTAGCTGCGTTACCTCCAGCTATTCAAGAAGAAGTTTTAGCACAACAACGTCTTGAACAACAAAGGCATGCTGCCGCCTCGGCTAATCCAGATGACCCTGTGGACGCAGCAGCGTTTTTCCAAAATCTTCAGCCTTCACTACGACAAGCGGTATGTATTTACGCATTCAACTGATTTAAACAATTATATTAATTAAGGTGGTTCTATAGTTTTTCGACATATTCAAGAAATTATTAAGACTTTGCAAGTACGTAGTATAAAGTACGTAACATACAAACATTTAAATTTTTAGACCAGTTAACGTGCAAAAATTTGAGAAAACGGTGTTTGAAACGAAGCTCTTAAGCGTAGGCTCTTATGTACAGCAGACGACGGCAGATGTATAACATAACAAATTTACAGTTTTCTGATTGATAGTGATTTACTAGAAACTCCAAAAACAAACAAATTATAGCTAAAGTTATGTGCTTTAAAAAAGTGTAAAAATTAATATGCATTGGTGTGCAAAATTATTAGTTATAGCTCGTTCAAAATTATTCTTGTAATTTTTACCCGCGTTTATATATCTATATATACTGCTACCGCGCGTCGTTTGTTTACATCCATGACGCGAAGACACAGTGCTGTATATCTATGTATACAAATGTTGTATATCTCCATATATAACTACCTTAATATGGTGATTATTTTGCAGATTCTCACAGATATGGAAGAATCTCAAATTGCAGTGCTCCCACCTGATTTGGCACAGGAAGCACAAAGTTTAAGAAGAGAATGGGAGGCACGAAATAGACATATGATGCAAGAACGATTTCTTAGTCACGTTAGCCAAAATGGTGCTGCTTTATCAAGCATTTTGAGAAACTCCGGAAGAGGTCTGTTTAATTAATTTTATTGATTAGTACAACATATTTGATTAAAAAACTGTATTAATTGTAATGTATAATTTCATAGGGAGAGGAGCACGTTATGCAATTCAGGCAATGCCTCAACGAAATCAATGGAATTCGTTTAGTAGAGAGTCAAACATAGCCTGCCATAGCGGTGCAGGATTAAGACTTCGAGGAAAACAATTATTAGATCATGAATCCATGACTTGTTTATTAGTTTTATTATTTATCGATGAACCAAAACTCAACAGCCTCAGACTTCAGAGAGTAATAAGAAATTTATGTTATCATGCGAGTACGCGGGAGTGGGTTGTTAAAGCCTTACTGAACATAATGGAAAGAAGTAATGATGAAAACAAAGATGCCTTTAATGATTTTGGTGGTAAATTTAGAAGAAAAGGTCATTCAAGCATGGATTACTGGTAAATTTAAAAAGAAATTATTCAAAACTAAAACTTATTTATTTCTAAAAATATTTTGGTTGTGTTAATTAAATTGATATTTTAATCTATTATTTATATTTTCAGTTCGCCCAAAGCAATTGAAACAAGAAATAATTCTCAATCTTGGTTAAATATAAGCATGGATGCTGCATTAGGTTGCAGAGCTAATGTTTTTCATGTTCAGAGGCATGGAGGTAAAAAGTCTGACAGGCAAGGTCATAATATTGTAATTCACCCTCAGGCTGCACCCACTGTTTGCAGGTAATATCACTAAATAAACATTTTTATTAATAGTCATTCATTTCTTTTATCAATTGTTAATCATGCATTCTCCTATGCAGACACACACTGGAATTATTGATATCATTAGCTAAAAGCTTCCCTGGTTATTTTGTTCCAATAAAGTCGAAAGAAGAAGAAAAAGAAAAGGAGAAAGAATCAAGTGTGAAAGAAGAGACTGGTGCAAAACCAAAGACTGTAATCAAAACCGGCAAGAGTGATTCTCCAGATTTTTGGGACATGTTACTCCGACTTGACTCGTGTGCTTCGAAAAAAGGAAAATCTGTGGCGCGTACGCATTCCAGTACGAATTTAGGCAATGAGCCAGAACAATCCATAGTATCATTTGAAGCTTCATCTTTTGGACAATTAATTTCAATGCTGAATTGGTCCGTCATTAAACGCAGCAGTCAGTTAACAGATAAACTCCTGCGGTTGCTCTCTTTAATATCAATAGGTTTAACAGAGGTACCTTCAATTCGAAGGCAAGAAGGAACAACAAAAAACAAAGTTTCAACCGAAAGCAATAAAGAGTGGAGTATCTCAGCACCGGAAAGTCATATAAAGTTGGCTGTTCAAGTTTTGACCAGTAAATCTTGCTCAGAAGAAGGTTTAGAGGATGCTACAGCTTTATTGCTCAATTTGTCTCATTGTCCTGATCCAACACGGCAACTAGTAAGTTATTGATTCTCTCTACAATTGTTTTTATAAGAATCATTTTTGATAAGTTATTTATCGTTTGTTTAGATTTTGAAATTACTCTTGGAAGGTGCAATGGAGTTAGCTAATATGGTTTGCGAACATATTAATGACTTAATGATGGAACTAAAAGTTCTAAACCGTGAATTGAGTAGAAGAAATTCCTTAGTGGATGAACAGCCTTCAACAAGTGCAGGTGGTTCGAGTAAAGGTTTTCTCTTAGATAGGTAAATATAATTTATATTCTATTTTTATAAAAAGTGATAAATATTATTTATTGAATAAAAATTAATCATTTACGTTCCAGGTTTACGAACGACAACGTAGTGATTACAGCGCCCACAAAACTAAAAGCAGGAAGTGATCTCCAGCTACCGTCCATGGGTGCGCTTGTTAGTAAAACATCTAGTCAAGCTTTCTTCCTTCGTATTCTCAAGGTCATCGTACAGATCCGCGAAGCCGTTCGTCATGCTAATAATAAAAAGAGTGCGGAAATTGCCACTGTAAATTCCATACTACCAACTGAAACGGCTATGGAGACAACGCCAACAACTAGTAGTGCTCCAGAAGGTACAAGCAATGAAAATACGAATGATACTGACTCCATAGCAATGGATACAACACAGTCAACTACTCCAAGTAAGTATCATACATTTAAATAAATAATTTAATTTTTCATTTCTAATTCATTTAACTTTTCAATCAGTTATACCTGCACCTCCTGCTCCAGTAGACACAACCCCTAAGCCGTCAAATTCACGTGTCACAGAGGATGAATCAAAGTCGGCACTACCGTTACTGAGCGAAAGTCTTGTTCTCGATCACCTATGGGAAACCCTATCGTCTTGCCTTCTTGAACTGGAACACACACCCGATCATCACGCAGTACTCGTGCTGCAGCCCGCAGTCGAAGCCTTTTTCCTTGTGCATTCGTCATCGAGCACAGCTTCGCGTGATCGTAACAGCGAGAATGCCACAGAAAATTTGGATGTGGTCGCAGATATTGCACCCGTATCGCCAATTTATTCTGATAATGAAACTCCTGGTCAACAACAACCTGCTGATTCTAACAGTGCAGCTAGCGCAGTTGGTACAGCGCCTGCGACTGATAGTGTTACAGTCCCCGCAGTTGCTCCACACACATGGGATACAAATACTACTCCAATACAAAAGGTTTTACCTCCAGATCAATTAAAGTTTCTCAAATTTGCCGGTAAGTTAATTTGCTAGAACTAAAGTAACAAAAGTTGCTCGCAAAATTAAAACTAACGTGAATAAATGATTTGTTTTTAGAAACACACAGAACAGTTCTGAATCAAATATTACGGCAAACAACAACGCATTTGGCGGATGGACCATTTTCTGTTCTAGTTGATCATACGAGGGTACTTGATTTCGACGTTAAGCGAAGGTATTTCAGAACAGAACTGGAAAGAATGGACGAAGGTATACGTAAGGAAGAATTAGCCGTTCACGTTCGTCGAAGCCATGTTTTCGAAGATTCGTTCAGGGAGCTTCATCGAAGAAATGCTGATGAATGGAAAAACCGTTTTTACATTGTATTTGAAGGTACTTAATGCAGTATATTTATTGTTTTGAAGTCTATTTTGATTAAAAATCAAAATATAATCTTCCTTATTTCTTTTTTTGAAGAGAGAATACAAATAATTGTTAATTTTATGATAATACAGGCGAAGAAGGTCAAGATGCAGGAGGATTATTAAGAGAATGGTACGTGATTATTTCAAGAGAAATCTTCAATCCCATGTACGCGTTATTCACTGTCAGTCCTGGAGATCGTGTCACTTACATGATCAACTCTTCATCGCATTGCAATCCAAATCACTTGTGTTACTTTAAATTTGTCGGAAGAGTTATTGCCAAGGCTATTTATGACAATAAACTTTTAGAATGTTACTTTACCCGTAGTTTCTACAAACACATTCTTGGTATTCTCGTCAAACATACTGATATGGAAAGCGAAGACTACAGTTTTTATAAAGGCCTTGTTTATCTGACTGAACATAACATCTCAGATTTGGGATACGAGTTAACTTTCTCAGCTGAGGTACGTTATAATAAAATTTAAGTGTATACAATAATAAAGTTACTGTCATTAAATTAATAATTGTATTATAAATTTGCAGGTCAATGAATTTGGTGTTAATGATGTTCGTGATTTAATTCCAAATGGACGTAACATTATTGTCACGGAAGAGTCAAAACTTGAATATATTCGATTAGTATGTCAAATGAAAATGACAGGCGCTATTCGTAAACAGTCAGTATATACATAAACTTTAAAATATTTAAGATTTTACTAAGAATTCAAATAAAAAATAACTTATTTTTCAGACTTAATGCATTCTTGGAAGGATTTTACGATATTATTCCTAAACGTCTTATTTCTATCTTCAACGAGCAAGAACTTGAATTATTGATAAGTGGTTTACCAAATGTTGACATTGAAGACTTAAAAACAAATACAGAATATCACAAATACAGCCCGACATCGTTACAGGTAAAACTTTGAACAATTCATTAACGTATGAGTAATATCCGATACCTTGAATATAAATATTTCATTTTTCCCGCAGATCCAATGGTTCTGGCGTGCTCTGCGAGGTTTTGATCAAGCAGACAGAGCTAAATTCTTGCAGTTCGTAACGGGCACTTCAAAAGTTCCGCTACAAGGTTTTGGTGCTCTTGAAGGTATGAATGGAGTACAAAAATTCCAAATTCACAGAGACGATCGAAACACAGATAGGTTGCCCTCGGCACATACGTGGTAAGTTTCATTTATACGCAAACAATTTTTATAAATTTATGCTAAATATTTTATCCTGACTGTAACGTACATTTACAGTTTCAATCAATTGGATTTGCCAGTATATGAGACCTACGATAAACTACGTAGTAACCTACTAAAGGCCATTCACGAATGCAGTGAAGGATTCGGATTTGCGTAAATTTCTGCTAAACAGGAACATAATCTTTATAAGTCGCAAATTTGTTTTCTGTAATGTGTTGCCTCTGCCTATTCGACAAAGTAAATTATATATCTGCGTGATGTAACGAATATGATCTGTGCTTGATCCTCAAACGAGTTCTTAAAGTATTGGATTCAACGTACATGCATATATTATAACACGCATGTGTATATACATATACTACAGTGTACATATATATGTATATATACATATGTATACATATATACTACTATGGTGTAATTATTGAAGATAACTTTGAAAAAAATACTACTCGAATTAGAGTTTATTTTGTTGAGAAGAAACTCTTTGCAGGAAAGAGAATGTATGTGAAATATAGAGAGACAGAAAGAATGAAAGAGAGGAACTTAACGATAATTCCCAACAAAATGGAACAGGAGAACTAAACTGTAAGGCTAATCTTATAAGACTCTACGATAAGGTTTCTATTTAAAGGAGCTGAATAGGCATCCTAAAATATCATAAGGGATCCAAAGCGATCAAGATTGTAATATACAGCACTCGAGAGAGAATCATTGGTGATATATTGCAACAACAGATATTTGATAGTTTGCATATAGTTACAATGTGTGTGAGTGAGAGCAGCGTAAGAAAAGAGTTTCCTTAAAAGTTTTACACAAACGTGAGAAATATGAAAAAAAAACTTAAATAAGTAATTACAGAGCGAGCGAGAAATACAGATAATTTTTGTGAAAATGGAAAGCCTAATTTAACTGAAAAAATAAGCCAAGGAGGTTGCAATGTAAAATCTAAATAACCCATCTCATCCCTTTCTCATGAGAGTTATGAATGATTGTACACTATTAGTATTAATAATTCTAATTTTTATTAATTAATATTAATAGATATAGTAATTCTTAATTGATATCATTTTAAATAATTTTAAATATTAATAATTCGAAATGTGATGTTAAAAAAGTGTAATTTTTCCTTGAAGTTTAGAAAATAAAGTTTACAGTTGAACCGAACATGGGTATGAACCAAGCAGAGCGTCAATGATACCTCACAGAGGAGTAATCCGTTGTAATTGCATATGGCTCCTTTCGGCATTGTTAGGGAATTATTGCTTAGGAATCGCTCAAATAAATTGAATGTTGTATTTCTTATAAAAAAAAAACCAACAAACAGAATTTTATTACACAAACCACAGTTTCTTCTAACCAGACCTTTTACAGTTTTATTTTTCAAAGTTCTTGTAGAATTTTCGCTCTGCCTCTAAGTAATTTGTTTTTTGATTTTACGGTCTTAAATTTTGAATTTATTTTACGGTGAAAGATTTTATTTTGAAGAAGATTACTTGAATCCAGTGTTAGAGTGGGATTGCCTAGGCAACGATATACTGCATTGATTGTCTGTATCACAATGGTGATTGTTAAAAACAACGTTGCGTAACAATGGCTTCAAGGCACACCTATTCCAATTTTATTTAAGTACGTACTTAAACAGTTCTTTATCAATTATTAATACTTTCATTTTTTATATTTAATAAAACTGAATGTATGTTTTGAAATCTAATTTGTACAACTTTTCATCTTTACTTAGCTTTTCTGGCTGTTTATTCCATTAAACTTCTATTAAAGTGTATAAAGAAATGCAATTTTTTAATTCTACAATCACTAATGAAATAATTTTCAACACTTTTGAATAGATATAAATAAGTACACTAACAAATCTTGATAGTTATATCATAAATTAATTTCACAAAAATTTTAGAATTAATTCAAAGATATAGTAGATAATAATTAAAATAGTGAAATAGAAAAAAAAAACTATTTTTAATACCAACACTACTAAGTAATTGAGTAATTTAGAATTCACTTATTTTAATATTAAATTACGAAATATCTCTAGTGACACGATATTTAAAATTTTGTTCCCAATTTATAAGGAAGTTGCACTTTTTCTTGTCTTTATATCAGTAGGATACAATTTTTAACAAATATAATTTTCTTTTGTTGTACCGATTGATTTATTTATGTGCGTGTATAGACGTAATACACGTAAGTATAAGGAATTTGCTACAAAACGTAACAATACGCTTAACAAGTAGCCTACTAAAAATTGTGTAACTGGTCTATATACTATTTTTCGATATTAGATTTTAGCCTTAAATTAGAAACTTCTCGTAAGCTTTCGAATCGCTTGAGCTTCCAATCTTTTCCTGCTGTGCTGAAGAAAGGGTTAGAACCCTAATTTGAAATGAAAAATGGAACTCGTCTACGGCAAACTTCATCCTCTAAAAGCAAATTGAAGAGGATAAAGCTTAGGATTTGTAGAATTAACGGTTATTAGCATTTTCATCGCGACTACCGATAGATGCAAGCGAAAAAGCACAAGCTTCTTGGATGCAGGTAACCGACGAAAGCCTGCAGCAGTCAAATCCTCCGTAAACGAGGCAAAGTAAGCGAGCCTTTAAAAAGCAAAGTGACACCGGTGAGCACCGAGGCAGGAGTGTATTAACGGTCGCGCGATGCACGCAAGCGCGGTCGTTAAATCCCGGGCTGGTTAATAAAAATAAAAAATAAAGAAAAAAGAAAAAAGAAAACCGCTCGGGACACGACACTCCCAGCACGCAAAGTCATGCGCTTCCTTACGACCGGCATTTTTCGCAGGCGACAGGACTACGTCCAGGATGGCGGAGGGAGGAGGCGCAACCGAGAAGGTAATTCATGATAATTACAGCCGCTGTCGTGCCGTCGACTGGAAGTACTTATAACGAGACGCTTTATACTTTGCGTGCGAGATCGGCTTTGACCCCTACCAGCGAGGATGACAATTTTCAGAACTTCGATGCCTTTGTCGCGCTTTATTTCATTACTTACAGCCGAGGGCTGCTTGCAGTTTCACTCCGGTTCGTGGCGCGCTAACTTGGGGGATTGGGGAGCAGAGTTTCTGTACCGAATTCTGTATCTGAATTGGAGACGAAAAAATTTTTAAAAATGTTGGCGAAGAAAAGGGTGATTTCCTTATAAATTTCATTAAATTTTTTTTTTTTATGCGGCAGTTCCTTTTTTATGGAATTTTTAAGCAGAACGTTAAGTTTATTTATACAAGGCTTTGTACATTTTTTTAAATTTAATTCTTAGAAGATGAGAGTGCATTATTTAAATTGTATAACCGACGAAATTTCAATGTTATTTGAAAAGGGAGGCCAGAAGGATAAGGGGAAGAAAATGGCTAAGAAGGCTGGGCCAACTGCACTGCAAACAGAAGTAGCAACTGACGCAGAGTGGGAGGCGATATTAGAAAGACCAGGATTAGTTTGTGCGTATTTGACATTGATTTATAACAAATGCTTGAGCAAATATAAATATAAAATAGGAGCTTTCGATTCCGGAGGAGTTTAATCTTACACACCAAAGGAGAGCTTTCAAAGGAATATCCTTCTAAATACTCAAAATGTTCTGTCGGTTTCTCTTATTGCTTTATACTTTTGTGCTGACTATCAAGATTAACTCCCCTTGAACCCAGAGCTACTGTGAACAATTTTTCTGACTACTTATTGTCTTTCAAATGTCAGTCGTCGATATTTATTCGGGGTGGAGTGGACCTTGCACCGGTATGGTCAGCATTCTCAAGAAAATCAAGATGGAAATTGGTGGCGATAGTTTAAGCTACGCAATTGTAAAGTACCATTTTGATTTAATAAGTAAATTCTTAGTCGTAGGTAATAATTGTATTTGTGCAGAAAGTACATTTCTCAAGTTGGCTTTTTGCGTTTGTTTATGTTAATTAATAATCTTATCGACGATTAAACTAAAATCTCTGCTGTACTATTTAAGTAAACCAAAATGTAAGTGATGAATTTTTAATCGCACAGGCAAAATGTGACGATATCGCCCAGCTGGCTCGTTTTAAGCACAAGAGCGAGCCCACCTGGATGTTTGTTCAAGTAAGTTAACATTTTAATCGGCTACGTACGTCTAATTCGTATGGAAGATTAGAAAAAAATTCTGCCTAGAATGGGAAAATGGTGAACATTACGTTCGGCGCCGACAGCCCGAAACTCCAAAAGTTGCTTACCCAGGAGATAAAAAGGGTGCTAAAGGAAAAACCGCCGAGGTACGTGTCTTCCTCTACATTTCTTCCAGCCAACACTGACATTCACCGACAAAGATCGACTAACTGTAAAAATTGCAAAAAGTTTTTCAATACCAGTAAGCACGATGAGTCCATTCGAGGTGGAGCGTAACAAGAAGATCGACGAAGCCCGAAGAATCGAGGAAGCGGAAAAAATCGCAAAAATAGGTCGCTCTAATTTCTTAATCTATAAAACTATAATTACATTCAATATTTTTATACTCGGCTCGCGTGTTGACGCGACATTAAAATAATCTAATACGACCGCAGAGGCCGAGATTAAGCGCAAGTACGAGGACAGAATGGAACACCTGCTGAACTCGCTCAAGAATGAAACTATTCTTATTCTCTTCCCTTGGCACTTTGTGGACGAAGAGGGAAGCAAGCGCGATAAAAAGCAGAGTCCTGCCTACAAGGAGCTCATGGAACAGATCCTGCCAAACAATTATTCCGTCGATCATGAGATAAGGCAAGATCTCGACGATGACATTTGTGACTTGTTGGAGAAGGAGGTGATATTTCCGATGCGACATAACTTATATAAAGTACCTCGAACCGAAATTTTATTCACTCAATAATTATTTGCTGATTCCCAGACTGACCTGTTGTTGAGTGACGAGACGAGGCATCTCCTTAAAGACGGCAAAGCTATGGTTATGCACTTAAAGTGGCTAAACAGGACAGGATCGTACAATATCGAAACCTTAATGTTCAATTTACTGTACGACGAAGATGAATATATTCCTACGAACTCTTCCGAGCTTAGGGAGAATTGGTGATGATTCTTGAGACTACAAATTTCTGCTTCTGCGTGAAAATCTCTGCTCCCTAAAACATTAAATAAATGTTTCAGCTTCGTAAATCGGCATTCCCCTGCGTATGGAGTTGAACAGGATAAAAGTTCTGGCCAACTGAGCGGGGCTGAAAGCGCCAATACTTATTCAACTGGAGAAGAAGAGAACAAGCTTTCTTTAAGAACCGTTTGGATTCCCCTGAATTCGAGGAACCGAGTTTTGGCGCTTGAAGGTCTTTTCACGAAATACGTTTACAAGACCTATCCAGTAATCTTCAAAATCTAGATTCTTTCAGAAAATTAACGGCTGATGAAGTTAAAAGAATTTTTTTTTTTAGTACGAAGAACCCGTAGAAGAGCCACCGATTGTACTTTTTAAATTTGATAGCACGAGGCGAAAGGAACTGCAGTTGGTTTTTGAGCAATATAATGATGCCGTAGTAAATTTTGCTGTTTTCGAGCGAGATAAACTACCTCAGCCTAAAAAAATAGCAACTAGTTTTAATCAGTTTGAAAACGAAATTAAAGAAAAGACAGGGTAAAAAGTGTTGCAAATTAAAAAATAGTTAAGATATTAATCGTAGAAAAACAGTACTTGTATTATATTATATAAATTAAAAATTTCAGTTTTGAAGCATTCATCGTAGTGATAAAAAAAGTAGGCCATGAAGCATTTTTATCATTTGCTGGTATAGGACCGTATCACGTAAGCGAAACTCCTGAAGATGCTGAAGAAGAACAAAAACAATATTTCCCTGAGGAAGAGCAACCACTGCGAGACATATCTTCACAATCAGATGAAATGGAAAATGAAGAGGAAGAGGAAGAATACGCGCCAGAGGGCGAAGAGGAAGAGGATATGGATTTGCTTCTTTAAATAGCACTTTATCTTCCACTTAACTCATTTTTTAAAATAACAAAATAGTAAAAAAAATCATAAGGTAACAACTTCTTTAAATATCGATTTTTTATTTTCCACATCTCACTTACAACGCGCTCTTATAAAACGGCTTATTTTTTGTAACCACAGCTGCGCCTACGGCCTCGTGCTCTTTCGAATTTACGTCCCTTTGAACGCACAAGGGGCTTCGTGTGAGAGTGAGGTACACCAGGAGCTGCCCCAAAGTGTTTCACAGCTTCCCGCGATTTTCGGGGTCCTTGCATGAGGACAGTTTTACGACCAGTCGGCGATAGGAGCGCCAGTTGATCAAAAGTAATGATTTTACCACCGGCCTTCAGAATTCGGCCACGGGCCTTCTCAGAGACGTGCAGAGCACACACCTACAATAAAAAGTTAAATATTTAGCAAAAAATAATTATAATTCTTATTTGTTAACAATTTATTTTACTTTATTTTACTTATTGTATTGTAATATTACTTATTTTTTGTAATAAACAGTCAATTGGTTAATCAAAACATTACTTTGTCTCAACCAGTATAAAAATCTTTCTGAAATAACAAAAAGATTGAATAGGAAGGTTGCCTTTTTCTCTAGCGAACATAAAAATTGAATAAGAGCATTAATAAGCTCATACACAGAGTGCAGTTCGCAAGATATAATTTCAATATTTTATACCACTCTAACCTCAAAATCACGACTTTAACATGATTTTTCGGCGCTCGTAGTATAAAATAATGTTCGATACAAGTATTTAAGTTGATTATTTACCTTGTGAGACTTTACTCCCTCGCTTTGCTCGGGCGCAAAATTTCTCACGAGGTAAATAATCAACTTGCACACACGTGTCGAAAAGTACTATTAAGGTTAATGAATGTTTTTTTTCTTAACTTGCTTTAATTTAAAATTTCCATTTACAATAAATTTAAAGTTTTAAAACAAAAAACTAAAATTTGTAGTATAAATATTTCAATATATCAAATTTAATTTTACAAACTCACAGTCAATTTTGGGAGTTCAAATATTCTTGCATCATCCGTTATTGTGCCTACTACGACTGCAATGGAACTTTGCCGTCCTGGTTTTGTCATGAACCTGACAACACGGGCCAACGAAATTGGAGGGCGATGAATCCTACTCATAAAGAGCCTCTTCAAAATGATTTTATTGAACTTTGCATTCGTTCTCCTGGCTAAGAATCTGTACAACTAAAAAACATGCAATACTATAAAATTTTTCCACTTTTTTTTTAAAATACAATGGATCTTCAAATAGTATTATTTTATTTTAATAATAAGTAAATTAATATGATATTGTAAATTTTTGATAACAGGATAGAAATACTGTCAACACAAAAGTAGTATCTAACATAAAATTAACTTTTTGAAAAATAAAACTGAGAAAATAAGAAAAGTTAAAGTTAAAATTTTAAAATTTTTATTGTAAACACATTGTTTTCACCTGAGAATATGGGGAAACTAACCTACAAGCATTACAACAAAAGACTAAAAATTTCGACTTTTGCGCAGTAGATTTTCAACTTGAAAAAAGCGATGCCAATAATTATAATAATGCATCTTTATTGAAATTCACAGGGTACTTGAAAGGGAATTATACGAAATCAACATACCTTCACCAAAAGTCGAAGGTATACATCCTGCGACTTGGGCTCCGTTCGTCGCACTTTGCGATCGTGTTTATGGTTGATGTCGATACCCTAGAACGAAAATTATGATCGTGAGCATTGAATGGAAATCTGCACTTACTCAAAAAGTCATCCATAATCGTGGATGCTCGCTGCAAATGTGGATATTAGCAGATTTCGCGAGCACACATGATCGGTCACCACCGCTCACCATTTTAACGAGGTAAGAAAAGAGCGACGGCCACGTTCACGCGCAAGCTCCCGAAAGCCGTTGTGCGCAGCGCAGTGCTACGCCGGAAAACGGAAATGAAGAGAGTAGTAGGTACTACTAGTAGTGTCGCGGAGCGCCGCAAAAATGAGCGCGCGAAAACACGGGATACGAGAAGTTGCGGTTAGACCGGTCGTTCATCGAGATTTTTTCCAAGTTTCTGTGCAAATGATAAATTATTACCTTTAAGAAAAATTGCTTCAAATTGAAAGCTTTTTAAAATGGGTGACTTTCACTCGTCGATGCGTTGTATCTCGCCCAGTGCCCGGTAAATATATACAAGATATGTTGGTTGTTGTTCGTTTACTTGTTGCTGCTAAAACTATTTTTTTAAGTTTGAAGGATCACAATTTGATACAACGTTTATATAATTTATTGCAGAGTCCTAACTCCAAAACCACAAGTCCAACAAACTCTGGATGTTAGGCAGGCACAGCAGAAAGCAAAAAGATCTAGGACTTTATTCTTCATTAATAGTACTTTATTTGCAATTGTGATTTTTGATATGTAAGACTAATTTTTATACTTGAGAAGTTTTCTTTAAATTTAAAAAAATGAATTTCTTGATTATTACTTTCAGTTTGTATGGTGGAATTGCTTATAAACCATTTGCATGGATTGAGTGGTGTTTAGCATCGATTTTGGCTATTAATTCTATATATCACCTGATAAAATATTCAACATCAACATTCAGTATAAGACCTGTTGTTATAAACTCAAAACAAAGAAAATTATTAGGAATTTCTAATGATGATCCTATGTTTAAAAATGAAGTTATAACTCCACAAAAACCTTCTGAACCTACAACACCTCTTAATCTTTCATATATGAATCTAAGTCGACACTCTAGTACTTTCGGGACTCCTGGTCTAAATGACTCAAGTAAGTGCAGTTTAAGATATGTTAATGCTTTAAATTATAAACTGAGAAGTATTTATATAAAAAGTATTTAAAATGAATTTTTAATTTTTGTAGAAGAGTATTCATCTTCTAGTCTGTTTAACAAATACAGTAGTCCTCAAACACCATCACGTAAATTGACATTCAGCCCGAATAATACTCTTAGTAAATCATACAACAGTTCTATGAGTGTTAGTTTTACGGGTGAAGAGCTGATACAGGATGAAGTTGAATTGCAAAATTACTTGAAAGAAGTCAACAAAAAAGAACGAAAATCAACTCCACATTCTACTAATATTGATCAGCCCTCTAATTTATTAAGCTCATTTTGGTCACATCCAGCAACTCGAAGTCCTAGCGAAGTATCACCTTTGTTAAGACGATGTGCTTATCAATTAGCACCTACAATAGGTAAATGAAAGTATAAAATATACATATTATTTTCAATATTTTAATAAACAATTACTTTCTTTTGAAGACAAATCCAAATCATCTAGTCCTGGTACTGAAGAAGGAAGTTCACCAAGAGCATTTGGAACTCCTGATGTTTGGAGAAAGTATCGAATTGATCCATGCAAAGTCAATCAGTGGATTGCCAATTTACGCTTGGTAATTTTAGTGGTTATACTCATAAAAAAGTAAATACCATACAAAATCAGAAATTTTAAAATTAACATCACTTTTATTTTTACAGTGGATTAGCAAAACGGTTGTCGAACGAGTGGCAATAGAAATAGACAATGTTTGCAATGGCTTAATTCGTCATGGTTTAAGTGATTCTCAACCAGGACATGTTGGCTTGGATAAACTAAGAAAACTTGCTCAATCATTTTCAGTTACTGTCATACCTACTCTTCCAACTTTAGTTCCTTTTCTTGAATTATCAAGTAATCAAGATTATTTAGTAAAGAGAATAAAAGTTCTTGCTAAAGGCGGATCCATGAGTGAATTTAAATGGAATAGTGGAGGATCTCATAATGGAAAGGAATGGGATTCAACTCTTCCAACTGATACAGCAGTACTCATTTTTAATATCTTTAATTAAATATTTTTTAAAACTTCAAAAGAATCATCTAAGTGAAAAATATTCTTTCAGATTATTATGCATTTAGTTTCAACATACATGGATACTCAACTTGAAGCTCCTATAAATCAACCTGATGCTAGGCCTTTCACATCAATGTACACAGCAAAAGGAGGATTTGAATTACCTCGTAATAAAGGTCCAATTATAGTAAATCAGTCCATCCATCCACCACATTATTGCCTTGCTCTTTCTGGAGACTCTTTAGCTCAAGATTATGAAGATATACCAAGGGTAAAAATAAATGTATTTTTATTTAACAAATTAGAAGTAAGCAACAATAAAATATTTTATTTACATAAACTTTTTTTTAGGGAAGAAATAATTTATTTCACACGCTACTTCTCTTCCTTTACATTGTTAAAACCCGGGACCATGGAATGCTTGGTCGAGTCAACCTTGGGATGTCTGGAGTGAATGTTTTGTGGGTGATTGACTAATATTATATCATTTGTTTACTTGTTTTTTGATAAATGAATGAAAAATGAGGTGGTAATTTATTTAATTAATTTTATGCATACTTAATATTTCATTTAATTTACAATTTATAATTAGTGTTAAGATTGAACGGTGTATGACAAACTGAAAAAGTATTTTGTAAAAAAAGAATGAATGTTAACTAGTAATTTTTCAAAGAAATGTATATATTTTTTTAATTACACATTGTTTAATTAGTAAAAATATAAAGACAAAAACTTACAATGTCGATATGAATTATTGACTAAAATCTAAACTGAATAAAATACTCACGGATTTTTCAGCAATATAAGAAAATAATTTATTTGAGTAAACTACTAAACCCTTACCCTAATAAAAACTAATTATTTATAATTCACCAGAATTTACCAAAATTATAAATAATTTTGTAAATTAGTTTATGCCCTACTAGCCTATTAAACACCTTTACGTAATAATATATTATATTATTACGTAAGTTAAATAACATTTAATTTTACGTGGAACATTTCTTGCTAACAAATAAAAGTTCTTTTTTACTGATGACAAATTTTTGAAGGGCAAACATTAAATTAAATTTAAATAATTTGAGATTTTTAGCCGTAGGAAAAGTGTTACAGCATTCAAAAAGTTCACTTAAATGCGTAGGTTAATGAAACTATAAAAATTTCGCTTTAACATGCAATATTCAATTGAAATAAAAATTGTTTAAATTAATTTTTACATGAAAATTATTATGTGAATATGGCAATTTCAAACTGATGAAAACATTTTTATTGACGATAATAAATGTAGCAAGTACGCGAAGAAAAATTGTATAAAATTTTTAATTATTTTGTGTACAAAGTCAAAATTGTTATTAATTCTTTTAACTATTACTTAAACACAATCAATATTTTAAATAATATAAACTTTGTTATTTAGTTATAAGTTTTAACTTTTAATGATTTCAGAATTTTAATTATCCACAGACTCGCGGTCAGTCTTATGCGGGATATTTGTTATATAATATATATATTATTCTGTCAAACAAATTATTTAGCTTCGATGTACTTTGCGTTAAAAATGTATTTAACTTTACCAATCTAAAAATTCTTAATTTAGTCTGAAAAAACTAACCAGGTAGCTTAAACTTTCCTAAATTCTTAAGGTTTCTTGTGTCACTTTTCATTTTGAAATGAATTACCTTGTTATCTGCAAATAAAAGCTATAAGCAAAACGCTTAATCGCTTTAAATTATAAAGACACGGAAACTATGTCGAAGCCGCAAATTCATTTCACCTCCAAGTTTTATTAGAAATCTTGAGAATTCAAATATTCAAAAACTTTAAATGCGCGTAAAGCGTTTTTAGAATAAACGGTTTCGACAACTATTTTGCAATGACAGCCGCGCAAACTGGTAATGCACGTAATTGCGTTGAGAAATGACTGCTACATAAAACTGTAAATTTTCAAAGCGCAACTTCTTACATACTATTTCAAACGAATGCGAGCGTTATAAAATTCATGACTTCCGACGCCCCCCCCCCCCTACAAGTTTACTTTTTAGAACGTTGAGCCATACGCGCACGTGATGTTCTCAAGTGCTACATCTCCTTATGCAGATTAAATTTGACTTGAATTGGCCATCCAATCTCCGAAAGTCTTGTCATTGATATATACGTTGTCGTTGGCCTTGTAAGGTCAACCCGGGTCTTTGAGCTTTTAAGAAAACAAATTGATTTTTTTAAATTAACTCTACTATCAAAATCATTTAGTTCCAAGCATTTTTTCATTTATAGTTATCACTTACAGTTTACTTAATCAACAAAACTAATGCTTTATTAAAATTACTCTTGATATATTAAATAAAAAATTGATCTCAACGATAAAGTTAGTTTTTTAAAAGCTCCGCACTCAAGTCGTGATCCTCGAAGACTTCGGAATGACGCGCAAAATGTAGACAAAAAAAAGTTTTAATTCGTTATTAAAAATCTGTTCAATCCGCAAAAGCCTTTGAACGTTCAATATCGTTAGTCAAGCATCCTCAAGAAAAAGCCATTGGAGGCAACTGTTCCACGAGGGTAAAGTGATCTGCTCGTCAGTTCGAAGACAACAAGGCTCGCAGGAAATCAGGTATAAGAGTGGCTTTTGCACACTTGCACATCTCGAGCCAGGCTAATGCAGAGCAGAGGGAACGGGGGTCGATTGGCGCATGCGCCCGCTCTGCCATTGATACTTGGTCTTTTTTTTTTGAAAGAACGTCGGACGCAGCGCGGCGTCCCCTCCACGCGGCGAACGAAGGCAAGAGTAGGCAGCGTGCTTGAGCAGTCAGTATCCTTCTTGGCGTCGGCCGGTCGGTGTCGATGTGCACGCGCCGTCACCGAAGCGAGGGAACTAAGCGAGACGCTTACCGCGAGGCGGACGAGCCGACTATCATCGCGGGCTTTTCTCCCTCGCCGTCCGCGCGACGTTATGCCGAGGCCGAGCTGCCGGAGGGCGCCGCCAACCGGCCGTTGATCACCAGCAGCAGCAGCAGCAGCGATAGCAGCACGCTCGAATAAAAGGTATGCCAGGACTCGTGTGTTTTCTTTTTGTTGGATTGAACCAGAGCGAGGCAACTCGCCACTGCCATCGGGCCAATTGTCTGCGTCTTACTCCGCGGGTATATACTTGCTTATACTTACCCCGTGACTGACTCGAGGTACCAACGCGGAGAGCTTTTGTCCCGAGCCTCTGTATGCACCTATGCAAGGGGGTCGGGGGAGGGGGCGGGCTTTTCTCGGGCAGCAATTTAGTTTGGTGCAGAGAAAGTTTGACGTGAGCTTCGAGGCAAAGCTACCTCTGCTTTTATTTAAACGAAACGGAAAGCACGAGTAAAATTCCTACACCGCTGAGCTATTTGAGAAATGGTCTTTAACTATTATCGAGTACTCGTTGCCATTGTTTATTTTAATCGGCGATTGTTCGTGAAATTAGCAAGAGGCCTTGCGTCTCGAGAGTCGGTGACAATTTGCTTGTTGATTCGAAAGGAAAACCGAGTCTTTTCAGTCGCGTCAGATTGAAAAGTTTCAAGTGTCAGCTTACGTTTGTCTTCTTTCAGGAATTTCGCATATTTACTAGAGCAACAACGTAAATAAGTACTCGGATTTCAACCTACTCCTCCTGCCCGCGAAAACTGTGCACGCTTAAGTTCATTACGGTTCGTAAAAATTTAATCGCGAAATTGCAACATTTTCACTCGTCGTGTGTGGTACATTTGTATACGCAAAAGCTTGCATCGGCCGAGTGCATATATATTTTTTTTCTTCTCCTTCACTTAACGCGCGAACTTTTGTACGCGATAATCGTTCCACTGACTTTGCGACACGGTGCGATACGGTTTACGAAATTCACGGGCTTAATAATAATTGCCAGAGTCCCGAGGCACTCGAGAATGTTTATTTGTATATCGGCGTGTTCGCACGTTGCGTAATTGCCGTTCTTTATCAGGCGTAAGAGAGGCTCCGAGCAGATTTCGAAATTTTGTTTTGGAAACACTTTATTGAGCGTTCCGCGAGACGTGGAAAAAGAGGAGAGCTGTCAGTTTGCGAGAGTAGTAAATGCACGCTCGTTTTGCTGTTTTCCAGAGATCGGAAGCTTCGGAGCCGAGTAGAAATTTCTGAGACGACGCTCTCTTTGAAGCAGGACACTGTGATAAAATTGAATATTATGCTAATACCTTGTTTAATCGGCCTTTAAATTTGCTTAAATACGCGCGAGTGAAGTAGATAAAGCAAAAGTAGATACTTTGAGTACGTGCCCAAAACGCACAACTGAAGCGAAAATTTGTGAATTCCAGTCGAATTGACCAATCAAAAGTAGCTTGTTCCCTCGTCAAGAGGTTTTTTCGCGGTATTTTTGCGCCGCACTCGCCCGTGGCGTGTTCCGCGCGTCGCTCGGCGTCGTTTCGAAAAGAATTGATGCATCAGCCGGGGAAAATTGCGCTTATTTATCGGAGGACTAGCAACGTAATGTAATCAGTGATCAAATTTATCCTGCCGCGAGAGTGCGCAACTACGGGCCTTCGTGCGACGAGAATGGCTGGCTTGATTTATTCGCGAAATAATGGGACGGCTTATTTTCCTTCGTTAGAAATAATTATAGTTAATTTTTTATAATTGAAAATTGATAATTTGATATGGATTATACCCGATGCATTTTCCAAAATTCAATTTTTAAGCCATTGATTTAGTTAAATTGCTGGAATAATTATTTATCTGCTCTGAAACCGTTTATCTAAATTGTAAACGTGGAAAAAAAGCACTTCCGACGCTGAACACTCTTCGCCGATGTTAAACGCTTTAAATGATTTTAGCCAACAAGCCGACAAGTGACACGAGATTCGAAATATTAATATTGAAAAAAACGTTGCTAATCTACTTTTAAAGGCAAATTTTGCGCGTTCTTTAATAGTTAGCATCATATTCTATTTAAATGCTCACGCATGCTGTACGAATGCACTGTTGTTGTTACATACTCGGTCGATTCAGTTCTTTATCTAAATCCTCCAGTATATCAGCAACAAATGCGTCAATCCACGATTGCTTTCTTTCATAAACCGCAGAATTGGAAGTTTTTTAATGAGAATATTAAAATATTTTCGATTGCCGCCTTTCCACGGAGAGGTATAAAAACATAGTGGAATCTAACAACTACACGATTATTTCTGCTGCAGAGATTATATCTGAATAATTGACTCTTCGGTATGTTAATAAAGCAATTTTGTAATTACGAATCCATAGAAATTTACCTCCGCATAGTCGTTTGTTTTATCACTCGTTCCAAGATTTATCATCCTCAAATCAGTGCTCCATAGTGCGCTGAAAATCTTGCTCAAAAGCAAAAAATTCACCTGTTCCAGCAGGCAATGGTCGTTCGTCGTCGCGACAGACTAAAGAACTCGTCTCCACTCGCCTTTACTCGCGCGAAAAATGACGTTTCACCTCCGATCACGGCGTCGCTTTTTTTTTTCTTGCTCGAAAAACAGCGCAAAAAGAAAAGATAAAAAACCGACTCGCGGCATTAAAGGAGCGCTCGGTTGATACCTCGACCGCGGGAAACGATTACCTACGCGGAATCTCGTATTACGTGCACGGCAAAAACAAAGCGCGCGCAGCTCGCGCGAGACGGAGAGAGAGAGAGAGAGAGAGAGAGAGAAAAGCTCAACGCAAAGCCCCGCCAACGTAAGAAGCTCCTATGAACGTCCCAATTACGGGCTTCGTTTTCGTTTATCATGCGGCTGGAGGCCAGGCGAAAGTTTTAGCTGCGCCGACGTGTAAAATTTATAATGCTTTCGACCGAAAGCCCTTTCGTTTTTCGGAGGGCTCTTGCAGCAGGGCGCGCAAGTGCCATGAAATTGCCGCGTGGTGACGTGAAACGAGGGGTGACGAACGAGGCGGCAGTTCGAACGGTTTTTCTGCTTTTAGTTCGCGAACGGATTTTTTTTTTTTTAAGAAATAGATTGAAATAATAATTTAAGCTTGATAAATGAGAGGTGGCACTTTATAGAATTGATAACCGAATTTAATAAAATAAGATGGTAATAATAAATAAAAAAGTGTATACTTCTGGGATGGAAAAGAACATTTGAGTCAATGTGCTTGCTTATTTTTGTTTCGTTCAAGATGAATTCGTCTGTAAAATAATTTTACCAAAAGTCAATTGTTAACGCTTCGCGAAGTTCGAGCTTTAAAAGTTATATATTTTTTTGGCAAACATTAATTGTCACAAATTGGCATCGTTATTGTGAAAGGAATTTGAACTTTACTCTCGGGACGAATTGATTAAACACTGCAGATAATTTACTTGAACCTAATTAACCGTCGATAAGAAAAATAATCTTTTCACTCCCGTTCCTTAAAAAATGAATGTATGAATTAAAGAGTTCTTTACTTTACACAGTTTCCACGATTCTAATTTAAAAACTCAATACAATCAAATCGAACAAGGTTTCTGAATTTATGGACACAAGAATATGCTCGATGAAAAAAATAAATTACAAATAAGAAGGAATTACTCGCTAATAGTAATTGCTTGCACCACTGCCGCGAGAGCGAGTTAATTTTGAATCCGTGCTCCTTTGCGCTTGCAGATAAGAAGCCCGGCGAGAAGCCCCGCGATGCGCAAGATCTCGGAGGTGTCGCAGCCGCTCGGCGAGGAGCAGCTGGGGGAGAACGAGGGCTGCAAGACGGGGCAGGGAGCCGCGTCGAGCAGCACCGCCATCCTCGAGGAGATCTTCTACATATCGTCGAAGCGCAGCACCCTCTACAGGGTCAGGCTCACCGAGCGCGGGCTCAGCCTGAAGAAGGAGAGCAACTGCGCGCCCAGCAAGACCGAGACCATCCTCATCGACGACATCGTCGGCTGCAGGTGAGGGCCAAAATTCTCTCTTGCTACATTGCGCAGCGGATAGAATCTAGTGCATTTTTAACGATGAAGCCGCTAATTTTCGAGCGCAAGTTCTTATCCCCCTTTTTTTAAGTGGTAGGGACGTAACGGGGTACGCTTTTTGGGTCAAGTCGTGTTTAATTGTCTTGAAATGCAGAAGCTCGAGCCGAGCGACACGTAAGGCCTGCTTCCTCGCCGAAGGCACAGTCCGTTCTAAATATGAATTATTTAGTTACCTGTATCGCTTGCTTATTCGTCGAATAAATACTAAATTATGCGTAGTAAATAATTTTGATATTTAGAAACAATAATTTACAATTCTGAAACAAAATACGATCCTTTATCGATTTTCGGATTTTTTCAATTAAAAAAGAAATTGCTTAAAGTGAATTCGCGTTTTAATTATTTCAATTATTCCAGAAAAAGTAATGATTCCAGTAAAGCCGGGTACGCAATTAATTTTCAAAGCTGCAAGAATGACTGATTTTAGAAAAAGAATATTGAAAAATAAGATAAGGAAGTAGTTGAAACGAGTCTTTGCTTCTACCATTATGTACTATTACTATTATGAATGCACGCTAAAAAATGACTGTACTTTACTGTCTCATATCTTTCGGAAAATTGTGAGAAAAAGCTCCGGTAATTCCTACTCTTGCAGTAGAAACAAATTTTGCAGAAATATCCTATATAATAATTGAATAGCTGTCGTTTCTCTTCCCGCGAATTATCCGCAAGCTCGCTCGTCCTTCTTTCAGCAGGCCTCCACGTATATACTAATGACATCCGAATCTCTCGACAGGTGCATGCGGTCGAAGCGTCGCAACGCGTCGGGCAGCTGCGCCTGCCGGCCGGGGGCCTCGCGGGGCCAGCCCCGCCTCGTGGAGTCGACGGAGCTCGTCCACCCGCACGACGAGTACGACACGTCCGCCTACCTCTACATCTACGCCTACACGCTCAAGCGGGCGAAGGTGGCGAACAAGGGGCCGCGCAGGCGCGAGCGCATGACCGTCACCCTGCGATTCCGCAGCTTCGACCGCTACGAGGACAACCTGAGGGAGGCCAGCCGCTGGAGGCTCGCCATCAAGTGCCTCGTGCAGAGGCTACCCGTGCCCAAGCCTTACATGAGCCCCTCGCACAGGAACCTGCAGTCTCTGCTCAGCGGTGAGTCAGGCCGCCTGCGCGCGCCGAGCGAAACAATTCGAATCATATTACTCGGCGTACGGAAATCGGAAGACGAGGCGTTATGATCTGGAGGGCATTTCTGAGTCACTTTTTTCCCAGGCACTCGCCGGAATTTCGAGTTCGATGCAGCTCCATTAAGAGTAGAAAAACTTTGCTTTCAGCAGGACAAACGTTATCGAGTTAATCGCGATTTAGGTTTATTTCTTTTTCAAAATAATGATTCGATTTTAGGAAAAAATCTTGCTTTCGATTAAGCGTTATGATTACTCGATGTCACTTCATTGCAACCAGTTAAAATAAATACGGGTACAGTAAGTTTATCAAGTAAATCATATTTCCTTTTAATTCAAAGAGAACATCATAACACAATGTGCGATCAAATATTACGAGTATAATTTTTTAGCGAGATTTCAATATGAAAGAGTTCTTGCACAAAGAGATCATCATGTTGTATGAGGATAGTTATTGGTGAACTTACATCTATACTAAAAAATCTCCCGGCGCAGCGTAAACGATAAACCTTTTCAAAGCGATTCACTATTTCCTCTGCACATATTTTTAATGATTATTTTTTCATCGCTTGAATATTTTCATTTATTTGACGAAAAAGTTTGCTTTTTTCAATCATATTTCTTTCCTTCTTTGTTTTAAAAAAATATATTATCTTTGAGGTACCTCTTATTCAATTAGTCTGTTGTTTCTGCAAATAATGCATAGGTATTAGGTGAAAAAACACTTATCAAAGCAATAATAGTTGTTGGTATCATAATGTATCGCTGACATCTTTAAAAAAAAAGATTGAAAAAACAACGTTACCTTATTATGCTTGAAAGCACTAAAAAAGCACTATTATAACATTCTTATCTTACTCTAAAGTACTCGTGCTCATTGGAATTCTTTATAAATTTAAAATTATCAATACAAATTATCCAAAAATATATATTCAATTACTTAATATTAATTTCAAATAATACGTGAAACTCTCTCAACAAATTAAAATTCCAAATTTCAAAACTGTTTAAGATCGCGAGATTAAAAATTTTGTTTAAAATTATGACGCAATCAGTTTTTACCTTGAACTATATTTTGAATATAATTAACGAATGCCTTATATGAAATTCAAGATAATTATTCCCGGTTTTAAAAAAAGTTTTAGCATTTCGTTAACAATTTTTATCATTTTCAATGTCAAGTTGCGGTTAAAAAAAAGCACCTATTGTATTTTGATGTTCGATGGCAAGATAAAATCTGGCATTTCTCAATTATCCGAACTTTGTATTAGTTGCTTTATCTAATCTCTACAGTAGCTTTACATTTAAGATTTAAAAATTAAACGATTAAAAATTAAAATATAACAATCCGAAGAAACCAAAAATAAATCCCAATTTTCTCTCAAGTTTTAATAATTATTGGCGTTTTATTACAGCAATTAGGGTTCAAAATTTTTCCTTTAATCTCTGATTGCAACTACGAGTTTATGACTCATCAAGGAAGTTTTAAAAGATTCATAGCAGGACAATGCTCAGCTTATTCATTCAATTTCTAGGAATAAATTGTGTAATATCTTTTTTGCTTTATTGCAATAAATTGTAACTATTTTTACAAACGTCACTTTTCTCTCGTATGCTTACTCCTTTTTTTCGCGTGCGAATAAAAAGCAATGAATTCATTCAGCGAAATTTACATAGCTGACTCGAAGGATCTTTTTGCCCGGTTAGTTTTTCAAGCTAAAATACGCGGCATTTCTTTTCATCTTCGCCTATTCAAATCCTTTTTTTTTTTAAATTTAAATTTCTATCTTGAAGATTACGTATTAAGAAATTAGAACCGACAGCTGAGATTCTAACGCGTTTCAATCCACACGTTCGAAAGCTGCAGAGCCGCAGTAGCCGATCGATCGGCTTGGCGGTAAAGCTGTCGCGAAAAATCGATCCTCGCCGAATCGGCACTCTGGCTTGATGAACCTCGCACCGTTCCCCGCTGTAAGGTCACTCCCGGGCGGCGATTTTCCGCGATACGGCCGCCTCTCCTTCGAGGAAGTCGATACGTAGAATCGAAGCCGGGGGGAGTCCTTGACATACGAGCCCGCGTTGCATAATTTAGTCGGCGAGCGAGGCTGGACTTGGGAGCCGCTCCCTTTTTTCGGCGGCGGCGGCGGCGGCGGCTATGCTAATTCCCCGAGCTTGCGTGCCGAAATCGCCCTCGTTACTTTTCATTTCGAGGAGCGAAGTGCGTCGTTCGCGCGATGCAAGGACGCGCCTTGGCTGGATTGTGGCGCTAACGATCTAAGCCTCTCTGCGCGGGGAGCGTTTAGCGAAGTTTTCCTCGATCGTTACTCCGTACGTGTGCGGCATCATTGTATCCCGGCGGTTTCGTTCGGTTAATGTGTGCAGCGGCTGCCGGTCCAGATTAATAATGCGAGCAACAAGCTGCAGTGGTACACATTACAGAAGCCCCCTGAACGTGAACTATGGACGGGTAATATATTTTTGCCGCTTACTTTCCATTGCTCGAAGGAATTGACTTGCATAATCCTTAATTTTACGAGCGGAGTATATATTCTACCTCCTGCTGGATTCGCTCTGATTTACTTTATCGAACAGTCACTTTTCGTTTATTTGCAGACCGTTTCATTATTTTAACGCTGTACGTAGCTGAAAGGATCGCCTAAATAAAGCGCCGAGTGTCCGAAGAGCGATGGAAAGTATATACAATATTCGGCAGCTGCAGTGCAGGTTATCTGTCAATTGTACCGATTAGACGGTAACAAAAGAGCAGTTTTAATAATCCTGCGCCTTTTTCCGAGCAAATGGTATTATTCTTTATTCATTCTGTTCGATTATCTCTGGAATTCAGTTTTATCGAGCCTAATGCTATTCTTTGAAACCTTAATTGCCTGCAGTTAAGATTAGCTTTTTAGAAATTCTTCAGCTAATCTGTAAAAAGTAATTTTCAGTGAAAATTCACTTGACTTTCGGTTTTATTTGATATTTAAAAATTCATTTCAATATTATTGAAATTCTTTTTTTTATTTAGCAGGAGGCAAATATAATCTAAATAGATAAGAGCAGAAATGTCTGATAATTCAAAGGGAATAAGATATCAACAAGTCTACTTTTAATACGTTTCAAGGAAATGTTCGGTCGAAATTGTCTAGCATAAAATACCAATTAAAGTAGCACTAAAAATCTTCCTAAATTTTTCATTCCGTGTTTCGCAATAACCGTTCGTTAAAACCGAACAGAATTTTTGCGTCGTTTAGTAACGTGGATCAACCCAGCTTCAATTTTCAATCAATCTTCAGAACTGCACCTAAAGAAGGCTCCTTCCGACAATTTCTTACGAGGTCCTTCATTGAAAAAGTGCCTTTTGCCTTACACAGCACTCGAGTCGAAAAGCCCGACTGCAATCGAAAGCTCCGTGTCCTCTGATTCACAAATCGCTCGCGAGCCAACGAAATTTCCACGCGTCACGTGCCGAGGCAACCGTTTGTAAAAGCAGGTGCGAACCGGGCGACCGTCGTCGCGCTGCCCGCCGGATCGCTTCGACCAGACGCCCGCGATCCGAGTGAAAATCTTGTCGCGTTGCGCAACCGCCTCGTTGCGAGCGGTCAATTTGTGCCTTCGCTGACCTCATCAATACTTATTAGTCGAGCGCGCGGAGGCGGGGGGAGGCCCGGGAGGATTTAGTCTCCATTATCCTCGGATCAGTCGATTTTCGCGAGATTTCGACGGGCGTTGCGATGCGCCCGAAAGGTGGATCCAAAGGTCGCCTTCGCAGCGAGCACAAGAGTCTTCTGTCTTCCTTCATTACGAGCTTAATCGAAGAAAGCGGAAAAAGTTTGTTCAAGGGCCTGATCGAAGCGGACCCCTCTGTGCCGAAAGCTCGTATAATGTGGTGAGGCAGAGCGACCCTGCGATCGAACGTCGTCGCGTGCGCATTCTTTCGATTTATAATACACAATGCTGCTTGCCGGCTTGCCGCGCATTTACCTTCCTACCGGCTCTCATCACTCGATAAGCCAAAGCTGCACGTGGCAGCTTTGCACAGATTATTGCTCGCTCGACAGGTGGACAAAACACGTGGCGGACATTACTGTTTCTTGCTCCTCGAATCGGCTGCAAGTGCAATTTGTGCGTCACGTATATTATGAACTATTCTTTTTCTACTCGCCTTTTTCCGTCTGCAGGGGGAGTGACGTCACGCGAAGCTAATTGAGGAGCTGAAGTCGATGCCTTTTTGCGAACGGACTTTGAATTTTAAGGAGATTTTTGCATGAGTTCACAAAACGCCGCGGAGGAGATGCGGCTTTGCATAAACGCTTTTTTATTTTTCAGCACCCCTTTTTTTCGCGCGAGATTGGACATTACTGCTTCGCGATTTAATATACGCGCGAGCGTGTACAAGTTGTTTACGGCTTCGATCGTTATTGAAAGCAATTTTATCGCTCTTTCAAATTATTTTTCAATTACATTTCCATTTCATTTTATTGACACCTTAACCTTCTTATTATTTCGAACTCTAAATAAAAATAGATACGCGCGGCTTGCGATATATCTGACGGTTGATTTATGACTGCCGAAAGAACGGAAAACTTTCCGAATGGCCCGGTCGATTAATTTGTGCGTCAGCCTTCGCCACTCTTTTCGACCTTTCCGAGGAAACGATTTCGCTTGGCATTTGACTTCCTATTTGAAATGGCGTAAGAGTATTGAGTTCGAAATCTGCGTCGCAGTATTTTTACGATGCTCCGATTTCTCTTATCGGTACCTATAAAAGATTGAAAAAGATCCCCTTAAACTTTTACAAAAAAAATTAGAACCTGGACGGCAGCCTTTACGTAATCCTCTCCAACGTTAAGCCATTATACCAATAGTCCTTGATCCTAGCGAGAGATTTTATAAAAGCTAACACGTATTCGTATAGCACAAACCGTGTCGTCACCCGCTTCCGGCCCATCTTGAAAAAAACTCGAGCAGCTCCTTCCAGAGCGGCTGCCATTATCCTCCGAGAGGCGAAGCGTTCGTTAAGCCTTACAACGGACCGGCGGCGTTATTACAACGAGCCGCGCGGCGACGATTGGAATACGCATTGCGTCAGAGCTCTCGCTCGCTCAGCCTTGATTTTTCGAGCGCGCCTTGTCCTGCCTTGCCTCGAATGTCGAGGAATCTTCGACAGACGAGACGATAAGGCCGATTGACGCGCGGACGTCGACCTCGGGGTGCAGAGAAATCGATCGTTCTTAAGGGAGCGCAATTTTAAAGTAAAAAATGTACGTACGCTTCGCCCCGCGGCGAGCTGCTCGATCTGATGCACTGTGGCGCTGAGTTAGCTACTGTGTAATAAACCTGCATTTAGCTCTATTTTTTGTATTTCCTCAGAGATTTCCGTAAGTGTTTGGTGGCTCCACAGGTTTGTAAAAATATACTCTACGCGCTGGAAAAAGAAAGAGCTATTGGCGCTCTTGAGAAATAATATATAAAAGTTTGTTTGGGCGCGAGAAGCTGTATCGAAGACCATTGAAATATACATAACAATATAAACTAAAGGGGCTGTCGCGTGTTCGGGCAATTTCAAATGAAAATATCGTGAATATAATAGTTTTTTTTTAAACAGAATGAATTGTGCTTGAGTTGAGACGCCTACAAAGCGGCTATCTTAGCTGACGGGTTTGCTTAATCTGCACGCACGTGTTATTCAAATTGCTTTTCTACATTCAAGCAATTGTGAAGCTCTCGGAAAGAGTAATATTTTTACTGTTGCCATTTTCTTTCTGTAAACAGGATTTTTGAAATGTTCTTTTTTTCTGCTTTAAGCACTCCTTGTTTTAACGTTAATTTTCGGTTTAATTAGATGTTCCACGTATACTAAAGTTATTTTTTTTTTCAATTTTTTTGCACAGAATGTCATTAGGCTTTTTTAACCTTAGTGAAAATGTTCGCGTTATTATGTAAGCTCTGAAAACTTGGTTTATCTCTCGATTACCTAACACTAAAAAAACTTGCCTGCAATAATACATTTTTACAATAATAAAGTAATACATGTCATCAATGGTGGTTTGTGAGAATTATTTTTAAACGCGAAATGAACTTTTAAAAGCGTGCTTTCCTTTATAACGGAAGCAATTTAGATCTTGTTTGAGTTTCTTCTCTGCCGTGGCATTGAATTTCTCGGAAGTGGTTAAATTGTAGTTACAGTTTTCGCTAACTCCTAGATTTGCGGAGACTCTTGCTAAATATTACTAAATAATAAATCATTCCATAGTTTTTGTCGCTGTAAAATTAACACTTGAACCGCTGGTAAAGAAAAATTGTGCAAGATCAAATATTGGCATTCAGAAATTTATTTATTAATCATTTATTATTTATTAAGGACTATTTACATCCACAAGTAAACTTAACAAAATTAATAATATACTTGTTTTTTGCTTTCTATCAAGAGAGAAAATTATTTTCATCGTTTCAAATATTGCGTTTACGTAATATTTCGTTCTGTACTTTTGACTCAAGTAAAACTATAATATGACCGTGCAGTCTGAAAAATCTACACTTCGTATTATTCTTTGAAACTTCTTGAAATACAATCACGTTTACTTAATTATGATATTCGCGTTTAATCTTTTGAAACTACTTGCAGTAATTAAATGATGTGGTCTATAAAAAAATAAATAAAAAAAAAAACTCTATCCTTAATGATAGTTATTATACGTGATGATATTTGTTTTTGTTGTTGTAAAACACTTATGTATTGATTAAAAGACTGGTAAAAAATGGTTCATAGGCTCCTATCGCGTAATTATTTGTTCTTTTATTGTGATTCGTAAGAAAATCATTATTGCATTAGTTCAAAAGCTATTACCGTATTATCCACATTAAAATTATAGAATTTGATTGCTTTTTTTTTTGAACTCTTTATTAATATGTTGTTACATCGCTTGTTAGCGATTTTCACTTAAAAAAACAAATTGCCTCTATAAATGTATGAGGACTGTTCTGGTAAAAATTATTCTACGTCCAGTAAAACAATCGCAGACGGTCAAAAACTTATTATTTTATATTAAATCAATTTGGTTTTATTTTATATTCACAAACATTATAGGAAATTTCACAAGAATTCTGTTTACTGAAATTCTATTAAATTTTACTTTCAGCAATTATTTTATCAGTCTGCGCAATTGATTCACCAGAAAAATAATCAACTTCTACGGAAATTTCTGTAACATTTACCGAAGCATGTTTCTCCATACAAAACGTACAATAGGAGCCAGGAAAAACTGTACTTTTCCTGGCTCCTCCAAGCGAAACGCGTAACAAGAGAGCTCTTCCCGAACGAAAGCCGGATTCGAGCCAGAATCTGACAGCAGCCTCTAATTTCTCGTTGCAGCGTGTCCGGACGAGACGAAGAAGCTGCTGGTAATCCTGAACCCAAAGTCGGGGCCGGGCAGGGGCCGGGAGAGCTTCCAGCGAAGGGTACATCCGGTCCTCGCCGAGGCGGAGCTGCCCTACGACGTCTTCATCACGCGGCACTCGAACTACGCCAAGGACTTGCTGCGCACGCGCGATCTCGGCCTGTGGTCCGGCATCGTCCTCGTCGGCGGCGACGGGATCGTCTTCGAGGCCATCAATGGACTACTGCAGAGGCCCGACTGGGAGATCTGCATGAAGAAGCTACCCATCGGCGTTATACCCTGCGGATCCGGAAACGGACTCGCCAAGTCCATCGCCTTCTCCAAACAGTGAGTACAATTTACATTCGCTTATTACGTTTCTTACGAGTTCTCCAAACTTTCTGCACTGGCTTTTTCGATATAATTTTAAAATGTATTTTGCAAAGGTGTATGCGACTATACAATTTTCGAATAATTTTATTTCTATTTCAAATAAACCTTGCTGTTTTCGATGAGCCTGAAAACATAAGCTATATAATACAACGTTTAGTTTGCGAACTTTTCAATTACCGAAGTTGGTTCAGTGGTTTCACAAAGGCTTGTATACAGTAAGCGATGATAAAATTTTATAAATTTTTTTCGTAATTTATTAGGTGAAGTGAGAGGATGTCGCTTAAATTGCGTTTTTAATGATTTAGATGTTATTTCAATTGAATGTTATTTTTAGTGTAAAGGATATTATTCTACTTTTTTTTGCCAATAATAATACTTAGACTCTTCATACGCAAATCCATCCTATTTTTCTTTCTGCTCTTATTCTAATGAGACTGCAGTACTGTAAAAACTCACGCTGCTGCTTTTAAAAACTGGAAAAAACGTACTATTGTACAATGACACATTCGCAGCCTTCAAAAGTAACTATAACTAATACGACACTTGTTAGTGTGAAATATTATTTTAAGTTTCCACATTTACATTTATTCAGATACATTGTTTTTTAGTAACTTCTCTGGAAAAATTCATGGCCACTTTTTTACAGCATTATTTGTTAAGCTCGATACGACAGCGCAGAATAATAAGACATTAAAATTTTTGTAAATAATACAGTTAAAGCCACCATTAAGCTTTATCTACATAAGTCGATGAATGTCAAACGAGCGAGTCTATTGATCTTCATTGGAGATTTACTCGAATTACAGTGACCACTTAATCCAAGTAGCTCAAACTTGGTAACTGATTTCTATTTTAATGTAATACTTGTAAATGTAGATCATAAGTGACGTAATCGCTGCAGCACTTTTAGTTACAGTCCATTCACATTTTTTGCAAACAAAAAAAAATAAAAATAAATGAGGCAAAGTGTTAAGTCGAGAAAGTTAATTAGTTTTAATTTTCTATTATCTACGACTGGCGCAAACCCAACAGAGATCTACAGTCGTCGTGCAATTGCTTTTGTACTCTCGCGTGCTTTCGTTTCTGTCCTCTTTGCGCATGAATTCTCTTTTATCTCCCGCCTTCATAAACTCCCGTCTCATCTTCTTCGTGCCAACAGACTCAATTATTAATCCATATAACCCACTTGAATTTCTTACCGCCTTCCATTCAGTTAACAAATTTGCTTGTCCTTTTAGACTACGTTTATAAAGTCTATTATTTTCATTTAATATTCTGATTTAGTTACTCTCGCATTCTTTAAGATGCATTTGACAAGTATTTTCATACATTACAGATTATTTTGGACCCAAGAGTGACTTTATTCGTATTTATACGTATTTCGTGTGTGGATAATATCATTGCTCTATCCGTTTGTGACAGAATTGCGAGGAAAGCACTGTGACACTCTTGTTTTATCCGGGCCATCGCGTCCAACTCAATCTTACTTTTTCACGTTTCTTAAACGGGTTTTCGCCTCATGATTCACTCCACCCATCTTCATATTTCTGGAATGGGAGAGTCTTTTTGAGTCATCGTTTCCCGCTTATTTGCTTTTGCACTTTTGGCACGTACGATACGAAATAGTTAAAACTATTTTTTTGGGTTCATCTTCGATAGAGAGTTGCATGATTCAACTTTTTTATCTTGCAGTTAAGTGCAACGATGCTGATTCAAACAGACTCTCCAAGGTTTATATTAACTAAGATATTAAAAGAAACTCCAAGTCAGAACTGGCTGATAAAATATAACTCTGAACCTCTTTTATAAGTTGATTTGCCAAAAGTATTCTCATTCAAAGAATATTAAGACATCATTCCATTCGAAGCAGCTGTTTTAAAAAGTCCCTTACCATTGCAATAACCTCGAGCTCGAATTACAGAGAACCATTCGACCAGAACCCCGTGCTGATAAGCTCGCTGTCGGTGGTGCGTCGCAACCTGAAACCCATGGACCTCGTGCGGGTGGAGACGCGCAAGCAGACGGTCTTCTCGTTCCTGTCGGTGGGCTGGGGTCTGCTCGCGGACATCGACATCGAGAGCGAGCGGCTGAGGGCCATCGGCGGCCAGCGCTTCACCATCTGGAGCGTCTACAGGCTCATCGGCCTGCGCACTTACCGGGGCACCGTCTCCTACTTGCCCTGCGAGGCCGCCGGCAGCCTCAACGGCAAGAGCAACGGCGACGTCCCCGGCAGGATCAGCCACTCCAAGAGCTGCGGCGACGATCTCGACCGGTGAGCGACGAGACGCTTTTAAGCACTTTGTCTCGCGCGGGATGTTCCTCCTGCACAGAAAGAAAATATTCACTCGAACGAAGCAGAACGTTCAGTTGTAAAGCTGTGTGTCTTCTCGAAAGCAGATACACCAGCGAGATTCGCGAATCTCGGAGCTACGACGGCGCGTTCAACGAGGAGGGGCAGTCGTACGGCGCGACGCTCGTCCAGGCCGGGGAGGACGAGGAGGAGGAGGAGGAGCTGGAGGAGCACATAATCAGGGACGCGCTGACCCTCGAGACTGAGACGACGACGCTGCCGGGCAGCCTCGCCGACTACGGCAGGCGACGCTGCGACAGCTTCTACTCGGCCAAGTCGCGAAAGTCGACGTACTTCAGCACGGGCTCGGATTCCATCTCCAGTACTTACCACAGCGTCGGGGACGTCGACAGTCCCGACTCGAGTACGTACTCCAATCGACTGATTTACTTTTTTTTAATCTTTCGTTATCTTATTATTGTTTCCTTGCAGATGTAGATAGCAATAACAAGATAACTTACGGACCGCCGTCGACGCTGCCCGCACTGACGACTAAAGTTCCAAAAACTTGGGTCAAGATTGAAGGTAGGACGAGGCACAGCTCGAAAATGAATTTTCAATCCGTTGTACGTTAAAGTTTACGATGAAAATGTTATTTTTTAGGTGAATTCGTCATGGTCCAAGCCGCTTATCAGTCTCACTTGGGACAGGACTGTTACTTCGCCCCGCGAGCCAAACTTGCCGACGGCGTCATTTGGCTGTTAATAATTAGAGCAGGGATTAGTCGAACAAATTTGTTGCAGGTAAAAATTTGAACCTTCTGACACTGATATTAATTGACTATCTAAAATTGAAACGATTTAAACGAGTCGATCTGTTTTGCAGTTCCTATTGGGTTTAAGTACAGGTGCCCACTTGTCTTGTCCGGGCGTTGAAATGATACCGGTGCGAGCATTTCGAATTGAACCAAATGAAAATTCCAATGGTCTGTTGACTGTCGATGGTGAGAAAGTCGATTACGGACCCCTCCAGGGAGAAATCTTTTCTTCTCTAGCAACAGTTATGTGCCCTTGACTGAGTCCTACGAGTATCCATCAAAACTGGAGCAGTCTGTCTGCGGTCTGATTTAAGAAAATCTTTGCCATTCGAATTCGTAACCAGTAGCGGATTCACAAGCCGAGCCAAATAATGGAACGAGAAAAGATCATTTTCCGATTCTATCCTATTTGTTGATTAGTTTGTAAGTAGCGTACGGTAGCCGACACGGCTGCAAGAATAAGAGATGTTCATGAGAAAGGAAACTTATTCTACTCTTGTCATTCTGTTTTAATTTGATTTTTTATCGTCTGTCTATACGAATCATATCGGTAATATTGTACGTAAACGAACTTTTTTAGGACTGCCTAGTACTTTTATGCTGTTTGTTTCTGGCAATTTGATATACCAAATGCCAATCAGTGCACTGCTTTGGGAGCAAGTGCTCAAGGTGCATTTAGATTCTATAGTTTTTTAGCGAAGTAATATAAGTTTTTCCAATTTTATCGAACGAGAAATCGAAATTGAATCACTTATTTTTAATACTCTATCCGTCTTCTAGCCACAGCTTGTTTGGCACAATATTCTGTGATGATGTTGCGTCAAAAATTAAATTATAATATATTATGCGGTTCGTTTACCTTAAGAGCATAGAAAATGTAGATAATTTTTAGAGGGAACTTAGCACTTTACTGATTTGATACATATTTTTTTGTTATCCGTTCTTCGATAATAATTAAGACATTTTTAAGTAATGTCATAAGATTTACACTTTAAAGGAGCTTAAGTTTTATAATTATAAATCTAGCATAACAATGTTCTCCAGTCAGTTTATTGTGGTAATAGAAAAAAATGAAAAAAAATTATGTTTATGCGAATCGATTTTTTATACCATATAAAATTGTAATATATGTATTTCAAGGAATATAATTATCACAAATGTATTGTAAATGTCAAGTACGTATCTTTTTTTAAAAGTATTTTATTTTTCAACAGTTAATGTGCATATTACAATATGTCGAAAGTAATTAACACATTTCACTTTAAAAAATCCTAAGTTTTACTACTGAAAAATGAAAAAAGTTATTTACATTGTTTATGCACTAATTTCCTTTAGCGTCTATTTACTTTTAAGAAACAAGTATTATAAAACTCAAGTGTACAAATTATGGCTTCAATTTATGCATAAACAAATAGTAAATTATTAAAAACAAAATTTTTGGTCGAAATAAAAGAGTTTTAACAAAATAGTTATTTTGTAAACAAATCAGTTTTTAAATTGTTATTTATAAATTATTTTAGAAATTATTTTAAATCTACTTATTCCATGGAGCATAAAACTCGGTTACTTAAGTTTTTTAAGGCAGACTTTAACAAATATTTGCTATTATAAAAAATAAAAAGGTAAACTAAGTTAGTTCGTTATGCTGAGCGAATCTATATTAGCCAATAAATTTCTAACATCGTCCTGAATTTCGTCCGTAGTATTGGAGAGTGAGAGTCTCGAGCAAAAGGCGCTTAAAACCTCGATCTGCTCCTGTGAGTCTTTTTGTTTTTGCAGATAGGCCATTATCATACTAATAACGTTCTGCACCTCTTCCTTGATGCTATCCATGTTAGAAGCACCTCTGCAATTTGATAGCACTCGCAATTTGGCTTGTGCAAGTTGTAGTGGACTGTGGCCATGATTATCCAAAGAAAGAATATCTGTACCTGCCGACAGCAGTAATCGAACTATCGACATTTTACTCGTTGTTGCAGCTAAGTGTAAGGGGGTGCTTTTGTTACAATCACGTTTGTTTGGATCTGCCCCATATGTAAGAAGCAGTTTTACCATATCTGTGTAGCCTCTGAAAGAATTAGAGTTTTTAAGATTATTCCTTTTATTTTTGCAAACAAATGAATTTATTTTAACTTTTAAAAAAATTTAATGAATATCTTAATAACATTGAATATAAATGTAAAATAATTTAGATAATTGATGTATCAAGTAATAGAAAATATTTTTTTACAAATACATTATGTTTTATTAATCAATAATGTGATAATTAAAAGAAATTACCTGCTTGCTGCTATGTGTAACAAAGATCGTCCTTGTTCATCACACATATTAGGTGTAAATCCTACGTCTAATAAATTCTCAACTCTTTCAAGATTGTTAGTTGCTACTGCAACAAGCAAGTCCACTTTTTTCCGCCCTTTCCTTTGAGATCTAACAGCACTAAATAAACTTCTCATTTTACCAGAATAAATTCTTCCTGTTATAATCCCATTGATTAATAAATGATATATTAATAACATTTAAAAAATATTTTTTTCAATAAATTCAAATAAATTACCTAAATTTTGGTTGGCATCGTAAGAATTTAAAATCTGTAAATTTAATTTAACTTCATTAAAAATATTCCAATAATAACAAGTGAAAAGGGTAATTTGCAAGAAATATTCAGAATATTTATTTAACTGTGTATTACCCCTTTTACAATAAAAACTTAATTAAATTAATACCGCTGGTGGTGCATCAACAGGTAAATTGAAGTCACTGTCCCGAAACACCAAAAGAGGAAAAAAGTTTGGATCTGAATTCATTGTATTATTGACTTTTACCAAGCTATTACTTGGTATACATTGCATCGATTCTGATGTTCCAGGCAAGGCTTGATGTTGAGCCATAGCTTCTGGCAGTATAATTATGTTTCTAGTAGTTTCTGGCATCCAGTTACTATTTATCACAGGGATATTCTCAATGAGACTATTAACACTACACTGTGGCTGACGACTAGAAATTCCCACTGAAGGAATGGCCACTATATTGTCATTTTGATTAGTTGTACTGTCGTTAGACTCATTTCCAGTTTCTACCCCTGAGTCTAAATAAATAAAAATAGTAAATAAATAAAAATTTGAATAGGCTCTGTTATTATATTCAAGAAAAGGTTAGAAAACGTTAAACTATTTTTAAAAATTTCTAACAGCCTTTAATGTAAATATTCATTAAAAATTTAGTTACACAAAAAAAATGTATTTTATTGAAAAGGTCGATATAATTATTTTATCACAATTTATCGAAATATTAAAAAAATTAAATATCACTGCCATTTTAAAGAAAAAATTTAGTTCACTGATGGATTTAATACCCATTTTTTAATCCAGGAAGAACAAATATCAGACGTTTTCTTGAAGTTGCTGCATTTATCAATGCAGGTCCGCGGTAGCACAAGTCAAACAAAGGGCGTTCTTCTTTTTTAAATAATTTTCAGTCTTTGTTGTCTTTCAAAAGTCGATTTTCCGTTCGATGGACGGGATCAGCTGGTTTTCTCGAAACCCCATTACCCCATATTGCAAATCGTAAATCAGATAATTAGAGTAAGCTTCAAGTGAAGCTTATTGTACCCAATCAAGTGCTATGCACTGAATTTTAAAACACTTTCTTTAGCTTGATTTAGTTTACATTTATTACAAAATTATCCCGATAACGGATAAAATACTGGCACGTAAGTATCAAAGGTAAAACTCGAACAACAAATATTTAGATCGTTCAGCTAGGAAAATATTTGGGTGAATTTGCAATAAATACAACGTTTCCTTCAAAACGTACTTACGAACGGGGACTATGGAGTCAGCTTAGCGTATATACATAGAGCATAATACAGGTTCCACAAGGAGATTCCACATTAAGCTTCGTACTCTCTCTCTGCTTTGTACTTTCTGCTTTGAGCTTCGCTCGCCCCCGAAAAAAGCTGTCCTCGATTATAGTTTTTTTATCAACAAAGGATTAAGTGGAACAGACCAGTCACCTCTCACCAGCAGTACCAGTTCAACTAATAACATTATGATTTTATGATCTACTACAATTTTTAGGTTAAAATTTTCGAAACAGTTGAACTGGTCTGTGGTCACCTGGTGAAGTGGTCACTGGTGCCGGTGTTGGTCAGAATCAGAAAGCAGAGCACGATGTGGAATCTACCTTTACTAACCGTAATATTTCAAAATTGGCGCAAAATTTAAATGTACATAATAAGCACATACTTTTTTTAGTATTGGTTCTAAAATTAGGTAAAATTTATTTTTTGAAAATTGAAACATAATTTATCAATAAATATTTAAGCTACTCAATATAAGAGCAGAAATATATTTGAATATCATATTATTTATTGTTTATAAATTGTTCTACGAATTGTTCTATTAATTAACAGATTTTTTAAATAAAATGAATCAGAAATCTTATTCATTTTTCCCAAAAAAGAAACGTACATAAAAATAAATGTAAGAACATGAAAAATAATAATTAATTTAATTAACCTAATACATAAAAGACCCTAATTTTTGGATGTGACTTTCTATCGGTTATTAAAATGTACTATAATAGATGGTGATTATGATTATTATTCACCATCACCACTCAGATTTAAAAGTAAAGAAAGCATGCGCCTCCAGTGGAAGGATGTGGTATTTAAATTTCTGCTACAATATATTGTAATATATATGTACCTATACGACAATATGATAGCAAAATTTCGTCTGGTGAGGTTATGAAACGTGCTCACCCCTAAGGCAAGTAGCAATATCACAAGCTGTGAGCTTGTGGGAAAGGCATTGGGACAGGCTGTCGGAGAACGTACCGAGACGGTCTGCAACGAGATCGAGCATTCTCCCGACAATCTGGAATCCACGTTTCGCGTTTGACAAGTGAGTAGATTACGAAAATCTTTTAATATGTTTGGAAAATTTCAGGAACTTTAGATAGAGCATCTTAAAGACTTTCATTAATAATTATTAGAGTTTAAAATATCATTTTAATTTTAAAAAGCTTGTTCATAAGATTGAAAGTTAGGTTAGATTTTCTAGGAAAGTGAGCAAGTAACCAGATGTAACAGTTTAAAAATTAATTTTAAGGCGTTATGGAGCTTTTAATTGTGGGAGAATATTTGTTAATTTATTTCTTAATACTTTTGGCCAATCTGTATTTGTTAAAAGCTGCTATCTATTAAATTTTTATTAAATTTTTAAAACTTTAATTTTTTCTGTATGTATTTAATTAATTATAAAGAGAATAAAGTTCTTATAATATAATTTGAGATTTATAAGTGAAACATTAAAATTTTTATTTCAGACTTTTAAAAAGTTTGTTAACAAAATGCCACCGAAACGTGCTACAGAAGAAACTGATCGATTGACTCGAATAGCTATTGTCAACACAGACAAATGCAAACCCAAAAGATGTCGGCAAGAGTGCAAAAGATCATGCCCAGTAGTAAGAATGGGAAAACTTTGTATAGAAGTTACACCCAATAGCAAAATAGCTTCAATTTCTGAAGAACTGTGTATTGGGTGTGGTATTTGTGTAAAGGTAATTGAGCAAATAATTAAATTTATTTGAACTATGTTAATCATTTGCTTTATATGATGTACAGAAATGCCCTTTTGAGGCCATATCTATTATCAACCTTCCAAGTAATTTGGAAAAGGAAACTACGCATCGTTATTCCAAAAATTCATTCAAGCTACATAGACTTCCTATACCACGTCCTGGAGAGGTGCTTGGATTAGTAGGTACTAATGGAATTGGAAAGTCAACTGCTTTAAAAATATTAGCTGGCAAACAAAAACCCAACTTAGGACGTTTTACTGTAAGTGTATTAATTATTAATTATTATCATGTATATTAAGTTAATTTTCATGTGCAGTGGTTTAATAATTATATTACAAATGTTTTAGGATCCTCCAGACTGGACTGAAATTTTGAGTCACTTTAGAGGCAGTGAATTGCAAAATTATTTTACAAAAATCCTTGAAGATGATTTAAAAGCACTTATTAAACCGCAATATGTAGATCAGATCCCTAAAGCAGTGAAGGGAACTGTTCAACAATTATTAGATAAAAAAGATGAAATTCAAAATCAGCAAAGGATTTGTGAAATGCTTGGTAAAAATTGTTTAGTGCAATTAAAAATTTTATCAATCTGTAATAGATATCAATTTATTAATATACAATAAATGAAAATTGCAGACTTAACACACATCAGAGATAGAAGCATTGAAGCTTTATCTGGAGGAGAACTTCAGCGGTTTGCTTGTGCTATGGTGTGTATTCAGGATGGAGATATTTTTATGTTTGATGAACCATCATCTTATCTTGACGTCAAACAACGTCTAAATGCTGCCGTTACAATTCGATCTCTTATTCACCCAGACAAGTAAGTGTTTTAAATTTCGTTTATTATGGTTTTAAAAAAAATGTTGCTTTAATATTCACTATAAAATTATGATTTCAGATTTATCATTGTAGTAGAGCACGATCTTTCAGTTCTAGATTATCTTTCTGACTTTATTTGTTGTCTATATGGAGTTCCTGGTGCTTACGGAGTTGTTACTATGCCATTTTCTGTCCGTGAAGGAATAAATATTTTCCTTGACGGTTTCGTTCCAACGGAAAATTTGCGTTTCCGTGAAGAATCTTTAGTATTTAAGGTAGCAGAAAGTGCTACAGAAGAAGAAGTGAAAAGAATGAGTCATTATGAATATCCGGCTATGAAAAAGACAATGGGATCTTTCACATTACAGGTAGAAAAAGGACAGTTTACTGATTCTGAAATTCTTGTATTGTTGGGAGAAAATGGTACAGGAAAGACAACCTTCATTAGAATGTTGGCTGGTAATTTACCTCCTGATGATGGATCAGGTAAGTGTGTGGCGTGTGTGTCAAAATGTTTTATAAGCAATCACAAGAGTTTGTAATTTGTAATTATTTTATTACCTTTTTAGGAAATATACCGCAGTTACATATTAGTTACAAACCTCAGAAAATTAGTCCTAAATCTCAAGGTCTTGTCAGACAATTATTGCACGAGAAAATTCGAGATGCATATATACATCCTCAATTCATTACCGATGTAATGAAACCTTTGAAGATTGACGACATCATTGATCAAGAAGTGCAGAATTTATCCGGAGGTGAATTGCAACGTGTTGCTTTAGCCCTCTGCTTAGGAAAACCTGCAGATGTCTATCTTGTTGATGAACCATCTGCTTATTTAGATTCTGAGCAACGTTTAGTAGCAGCAAAGGTCATAAAGAGGTAATTTCAATTGACATAATCGTAAAAATAATTGAAATTCTTACAAAAGTTTTCTTCAAAATAAATAATTTTTCTTATAGATTTATTTTGCATGCAAAGAAAACCGGTTTCGTTGTGGAGCACGATTTTATTATGGCAACTTATTTAGCAGATCGTGTAATCGTATTTTCCGGTATACCCTCAATGGATACAGTTGCGCATAGTCCGCAATCACTGTTGAATGGAATGAATAGATTCTTAGAATTATTAGGTATCACTTTTAGAAGAGATCCAAATAATTTTAGACCTCGCATAAATAAGAATCAGTCTGTTAAGGTAAATTCTAAAGTTTTACAAGAATTTTTGCATACATTTCCAAGTTAAAAATAATTAATCTTTTTCTCTTGCAGGATTTGGAACAAAAAAAGGCTGGGCAGTATTTCTTTTTGGAAGAATAAGTACTAGGACAAAGATTATTTCTTTGGAAAAACATGATTGGTGCAACTGTAAAAATACAGGGACACCAAAAAGTAACTTTGTCACTTTTTACAATTTATTCATACATTTAATAAATCAGTGTTGGATTTTTATACAATTTAAATAATATCGGTGCAAATAACTGGAAATTTATTACACATCGAATTAGATACAATTGAAAGAAATTAATTGAATTGATTATTTTGTAATATTTTAAAATATTAAAATATTTTTTGCTTTTATTGTAATAATTGTTTTTATAAGATTACTATGAAATTAAAACAATATTTATTTAGTATAATAAATGCTAAATACTGATAAAAAATATATAATTTTACACTTTCATCACTTGAAACGCAAAACGAAATATTTGAAAACATTTTTAAAAATAATTAGATAAGCTGGGAATACAAATTAGAAATTCTTTCTTATAAGCATAAAAAGTCAACAAATTGGATTTAAAATAAAACTTGCATTTATCTTGTGCTATATTGGTTCAAATAATTTACATATAGAGACAAATTTTTTAACATGTTATTTTTAAGGTAACAACTTTGCGAAATAAATATATCGTATAAAATACACATTTGAAAATATGAAATAGATCCGCTAATAATGCTGCATAGATGTAAACAACTGTAAACTATAACTGATGTGGATACCTATCTACACAACAGTTGAGTCACAAAAATAACTTCGAACGTACGAATTAAACGTTCCTTTCTCATTAAATTATGACACTTGTTTTTAATTTTGTTGTTATTTAATGAGAAAATTTGGGAATATTCAGTTGTCTAATTTATTTGGCATTTTAAGGTATTTCTTGTCTTAAACGACAGATTATATCGTAGTTTCATTACTAGCATTTCCAGAAAGAGCCATTTTTGATAGACTAGAAAGACTTCGACGTGGACTGCTACCTCCTAAAAAACTGCCACTTGTTTCTGAAAAAATTTTCCTAAAACTGAAAGAACAAAATATATTATTTGGAAAATTTTTTAACGAAGTCGTATAAAGAAATAATGTGAAAAAAAAACATTACAATTTACGAATTCCAGATTCAGATTTTTTCCATGGAGCATCGTCTGGTTCGTATGGTAATGGACCTTGAACTGGAGCATCCTTCTCATCTTCAACCCTATAAAAATTTCATGAGTTGTAATGAATTCATCGCTGCAACTTTCACTCATTCGGAGTCGCTCACGTTTTTGAAAAATTTATTTTAAGAAACTTTGCAAAGCGGGTGAAAAGAAATTAATTTTAATCATATAATTGCTTTGAAAAATATTGATTAAATCTAAAAACGAATTATCCCACAAATAATTTGGGATCCAATTTTTACTTATAAAAAATTGTTAGACTGAACAGATTAAATTCTTATTTAGAGGGCAGTATCAATAGTTGCATTTGAAGCAGTATAAAGCGAGGCGTGAAGCTTTCATTATTAGATACAACTTACGGATCTGCCTTAGGACGATAAAGCTCTAATTCATCTTCCAAGTCAGACACTCTGGCTTTCAGTTCGTTCCTCTCATGCAAAATTTCCTTAAGCTCTGCGGTCGTGAACCTTGGCCGATCTGGATCATCCAAGTCGTAAACAGCCTTATTTGTTAGGTCCGGATATGCTTGTGATTTCGATAAATCCTCGTTTTCTTTCTTTGCTAGTCCGAGTCTCGCTCGAAGATTGATTAGCTCGCGATTTTGATCCTGTAGTTGCGCCAAGAAGTCGGCTCGCTCCTCCACCAAGCCTCGAGCTTGCATCTGCGCCTGACGCTGTTTGCGCTTCAATTCTCGCCCGACGACAGTTAATTTGTCTACTTGGTTAGTGAGCTATTAAAGTAATGAATCATTATTGAATTATGCAACGTTACTTTCGAGAGAAACTATGCTGATAGTCGTTTTCTATGAAGGTCTCAGAAGTTTTTAACGATAAGCGAAGTTTCAAAAGAATTTACTGTCAATTTTTTAAATCAATAGCACCAAAATTGAAGAAAAATCTTACGTTTTCGATTTCTGTGTTTTTTTGTGAAAGTTCTCTGTCTCTACTTCGTATTTGCTCTCTTTGTTTATCAATCATGTTCCTTAGGCGGTGCAGTACTGCTATGTCAACTTCTTGACTTGTTGTAATAGCTGAAAAGAATGAATATGTACTTGAAAGTACCTCTAACCAAACAAATTATTTTTTGTAAATAATTAAAAAAAAAGGCAATTAAGACACACAACATTCACTAAAAACGTTGATAGTACTTTGTTTACCACTCTCTTCGCTGTCGCTCCGCGATTCCTGCACAGTAGACGCTAATCGCCTGTTTTCTTCCTGCAATCTGGTAACCATCTCCAATAAGTCCCGGGACTCTTGTCTCCAGTGTTCTTCAATTTGCTCCAATTCCTGAAAATTGTCGGAACATCAATTATCGGAATTTAATGAAGAGAAATGGGGAAGAATATGCGGAAATTTAAAAGGAAAAAAAACTTTTTCACAGTTTAAAATAAGTTTTTTTATATGTAGATGAGCATATTTTCGTCGCATCAGTGAGATAAGATTGATTGAACGAATGTCGAAAATCAAAACAATAAGCGAGATAATTTAAAAAATTGGATGTCTGGAAAGTATGTTTTGCTTTAATTACATACAGTTTGTTTTTCCTCCGATTCAAAGCATATTCTCTTAATTTCAAAGGACGCTCCGTCTGTATCAAAACAAACTCTTTAACGCCCGAGGAGAAAGTTAGAAGAATTTCGCAAACTCCGGAGACAATAACGTTAACTCGGCTGTCGATTGAACGAGAAGCGTGCAGAGAGGAAAAAGCAATCTTACTTTCTCGAATCGCTGTCTATCCTCGGCCTTGCCAATTTTGTCGCTCTCGAGCTGCGTGATCTTGGCGCGCAGCTCCTGGACCATCGTGTTCTCGCGCTCGTTCTTGGTCGCGAGGTTCTCGAGCAGCTCGAGGGCGTTGATGACCTTGGGCATGAGGTTGGCGATGGAGTCGGCGCCGTAGGAGTCGATGAGCTTCTCGCACTCCTTGCCGATCTCGGAGGCGATGTCGTAGACGTCGACGACCGACACCTCGGAGGAAGGCTCCTCGCCGAGATCCTCCATCGTGACGCGCGGCCTCGGCAGGTACAGAGGCATTTACTCTTTATTACCTACTCCCGCCGTCTCTGAGCATATTGCACTGCAGCCGCCGCTGCTGCCGTCGCCGCTGCCGCCGCCGCTGCTTACTGCTGCTGGTGAATCACACTCGGCGCGTTCTCTCCTTCCACTATGGTGCCCCGCGCACGCGAAACTCTCTCTCCTTGACGCCTATGGCGCGAGCTCCTTTCGCTGCTGCAGCAGGCCGCCGAGGCGGCGCTCGATAAGGTTCATGACTCTGGGGATTGATCAGGACGGCACGCGTCAGTGGCGTCAGTGGGGCCTCCAGCTATGTAGCCAGATTTGCCCGTGCTCTGTCTCTCTCTGTCTCTCTCTCTCTCTCTCTCTCTCTCTCTCTCTCTCTCTCTCTCTCTCTCTTTCTGCGGGCTGGACGTGCGCAATAAGCTGTGCGTAGGTGTGGGTGAGCTTCGCGAGTGTAGAATATTGCGCAAGCGCGTATAGATGTGCGTGTGAGTACTTGAGTAGCAGATGTGTGCATGCACTGTTCCAGCAAGTGAGCTGTTGCCGAGGGGCCGGCTTTAAATCTTTCTTTTCACCGGTTTTTAGGCTTTTATTTTTGCACGAGTGAATGAAAGCTTTATACTTATGTTAAGATGCCAGCGAAATCGATTTCAAAGCACCCACACTTATTACGCGCTTTTTGTCTTTCACTACTTTCACTACTTTTAGATAATTCACAGCGCTAAAGCGCTCCCCCTGAATGAACGATTTGTAATTGATCTGTCGCAATGTCACAATGACGTGCAATTCGTATATCTTTGAAATACTCGATTGCAAAATTAATCAAGTTTTTAATGATTTTTCAGAATATCTATACTTTTTTAATAATTCAATCAAAATTTTGTTGCTTTACTGTTATAAAAAAAGTAATTCAGATCAAATATTAATACAGTTTTGAAATTTCAAAAAGCTTCATAATACTTACGGATTTTATAAGAATTAGCGTTTGTTTTAATTTTTAATACAAACTCAAAACAAAGGCAAACAAAAAAGCTTTATAACTGTCATTTTAAAAAATTTTATTATTGAACAGTAACTAAATTTGGTGAGGTGCGTTTTATACAGATAAGAATCGTACACGTAAACATTGTACACAATTTAGCATGACCCAATATATCTATATATAAATTTCACCAATGTTAAATTGTGTACAATGTTTACGTGTATACGATTCTTATGTGCGTAAAATGCACCTTACCCGAGATTTGTACTAAACCAACTGAATAATTTTTCGACAGTATAATAATGCAGCTGTATCGCACATATCTTTTATACTTTCATGTTAACTGCCCACTTGTATTAATAAATAAATAAATTTAAATGTACAGACTAATACTTTAATAAGATGATGCTTATCATACAGTGCGGTCATTTATTATTTTAAATATTCTCTCAAACGAAGGCCGCCACTTTAATGTACCGCCAATAAAATTAATTATTTATTGACAGTTTACCATTACCTTTCAGCTTTACATATATACATATTAATGATATTTCATTAATTATGAATAAACATTATTGGTCAAAATTCATTCAACTTTCAACTGCATTCTATTTATAAAGAAGTAGATTAGATTAAATTTAATCTTATTATTTTTTAAGTCAATCTCGGATTTAAAAATTTTAAAATAAACGTGAAAATTTTGTACCATTGCAATCAAATAAATCAATAATACTCACTAAATATTTTAAACAAAGACAACTTATGTATTTTCGTGTATTCTACCCAGTTGCAAACGTCCTATAAAATCTCATAAAAAGGGTGCAAAAACCGCATAAAACTACATTTTCTATTAGGTTTTTGCACCCGGTTTTATTGTTTTTTATAAGTTTTTTGCAACCGGGTAGGTTTTTACTATGATTTTCAAAAAAATGTTAAGTTAATTTTAACTCTTTTTACTTTTTTCGTGACAACTCTACTAGCATAGAAAATTATGAAAGAAATATTATATCTGCTTAACCCATTTAATGTATTCATAAAAATATTAAAATGAAAAATGATCAACTATATGTTTGTTCAAAGGGTGAAAATAATTTCTACACGATTTATTAATACAGTCAGTAGCTTTTATTTTTCAGCTCTCATATATAATTTTTTAATAAAATATGTATAAAAAACTTAAGTATACCTTTAATTATAACCTTTAATTGATTTCTCAATCAGCATATGCTACGATTTCGATATAGCACCAATAAAGCACCTTTTAGTATATTGACATTTCTATCTAACGTACCATAAGCAAAGCTTGCTGTATTACATCGACTAGATAGCACCTTTCTGTCTTTGGTTTTTATGGCTTTTTAACTTAAAAATAAGGAATATTCGAAAAATTACTTAAAATGTAAATGTTGACGTTTTAAAAAGCATTACGTCGATTTATGAGAAGAGAGTTTTATAAAAAAATTGTCATGGCAATTAATAAATTCCTTATTAGCCTGCCCAGCTTTCGTGAGAAAAATTTGTACTTTAAGGTAAATGTAGTGTAGAGCTGATATTACAAATAATAAGTTTAAAGTTCTTCTTTTTTGTATACTTCATTTGCCAAGGCAGCTGAATTCTCAGTATCACTTATGTAACCATCTTCTCCAGTGTAGTGGGTAGGATATAACAAAAGTGGTTCTGCTGATAGTGCTATCAAGTTCCTATTTTCAAAATACGCTTTCCAGTCATCTCTGTCAAAAATATAACGTTCAAATGTTTTTTCTATTTTACCAAAAAAGTACCAACAAATTATAAATTAACTTTTTACCTTGGATGTTTGTCGTACATGATGGGTAAGTACTCATCAACAGGAACTAAATTGTCTAGTGGCTTGGCACCAAGTAACTTTTTAGCTCCTTTTGCAGATAACATATAACCAACAGTCCAATAACTGTACCCTGCATAAACCAAGTATTTTGATCCTTCAACCCAATATTCCATATCTTTTTCCATTCGTTTTCTTCCAAAATATCTGTATTTTTTGAAAAAATATTAATATCAGTAGTAATTTCGTTTTCGTAAAAATGACAAATAAAATATTCTTACACAAGATCCCAATCTTTTTTTAACTTTTCAAGCTCTTGTAAAATAAATGATACCTTTTGTCTAAAATATGGTTCAAATTTTACATCATCTTCCAAAATTAGCGCAAGATCATGACCATCTTCAACAATCTATATAAAAAAATATTTAATTAAAAGTTTTTATATTAAAATTGATACAAACACAAAAATATTTACCCTATTCCAAGCAATATAGTGACTTAAGAAGCATCCTACTTCTCCCATTGTCATTAGTCTAAAATTTTAAATTAAAGAAGTAATAAATTTAAAATTTAATGGTTAAAGTAATAAATTTAAAAAAATAGTTATTAATTAGATAAATAGATTTACCTTTTATGATGAGGGTCCTTGTATCCAGGTAACATTTTTATGTTCCATGAATCTAAAAGAGTTTTATTTAAAGTTCTAAAAAATAAATCCACTGTATAATCAAATTTATTATTAATTATATTTTATATTGCACATCATTTTAATTATTACCTTCCATCAACAGCATCAATTATTTCTGCTTCAATACCTAGTTCATCAAAGCAAGAAAGCATTTTTTGTCTGCGTTCAGGTCTTCTTTCCAAATTAATCATGTATATGTTACCAAGTCCTAAAGTATCTTTTGCAGGATGCATGATAAAACCAGTCAAACTTTCAGATATAGGTATGGGCTCCTCATCATCTCCTATAGTTTTGTAATTAATAAATAATTCTAAATAATTAATAAATGTAATTATTATAAATATACTATTTTACCAGATGCTAAAATTTCAAGTTTCAAATTAGTAAGTTGTTGAATATCATGTTCAATTTTCTCCTTGTTTTCCAAAGGAACTGTTACAAATCCGTATTTATGATCATTACAAATAAGTAATGGAGTCTCTATAATTAAAATAAAAATTTGTTATTTCAAAGAATACAAACTATTTAGGTATTAATACCTTTAGAGCGCCAGGGTTTTGAAAATTTGCAAATCGTATTTTTCTATAGAAATGTGGTCTGAGGTCTTTAAGTTAGCCCTATTGAAAAGATCTTATAAAGTCTGATAAAAACCGATTGATTCGGGTGCAAATACACAATTAAATCCTATAAATTCAAACGTAAACAAACTTTTATAAGGATTTCTTGAGTACACAAAAGAAAATATTATAAAAACTGATAGAATCCTATTAATTCCGGTGCAAATACACATATTAAACCCTATAAAACTATTCTATAAGAATTTTTCAATAGGGAGGGCCAAACTAAGGTAAGATGTTGGCGAGTCAGACCCCTTACGCCTAGAGAAGTATCCCGGCCCGGTGTTAAACCTAGAGAAGTAACCAGGCCAAATGTTAAAATTTTAAAAATTTCAAAAAAACATTCAATTGCACTATTTTTTTTTTGTTTTTAGCATTATTTGTATTTTATCTGGTCAAATAAAGTCACTTTGTATCATTATTAAAATTTTTTTATGCATCTAGGCGTTTCCCGGCACTCTAAAGGTTAAAGAGAATTTTTGTTGTATACCTAAGGATTTTGCACTAAGTGCAAAAGTAATAATGTCATCTCGAGGGCCATCATAAAGATCAAAGTTTTTGGAATTATATGTTAATAAATCACTAACATCTCTTCGAAGATCTATTAGTACAGCACTGTGAATCATTGGAACAGGAAAACAACCAATTTTTTGTTGATTCAAAATTGGTTCATAATCATCTGTTCTTTTGTAGTAATAATTATCTGACATGCCAGCCCAAAAGTTACTATACATTCCATCTGATTTTAATAAAGGAGCAACAATTGTTTTATTTTTTGAGACCAATATGTCAAGGGCATATGGATTAGTTAATAGGACATCTGCATCCAACATCTAAATAATATAAATAAATAATAAGCTTTTATTAAAAATGACAAAAATTAAATTTAATTAAAATTTATTATTGATACGACACTTACAAATACATAATCAGCCCAGGTTTTTCTGCCATACTTAAGTACTTCATCCCTTAAAGTAATCACATGTTCAAATCGTTTAGGACTCCAGTCTCCAATTCCTCTTTCATCTCCATGTCCATGTGTTCCTTCTTCCAAGTTGACATTGACCGAAAAGTAATTTTCTTTTTGATCATCTAACCAGGTTTGCAATATATGAATTGTGCTATCTACATTATTATCACTGCGTATCCTAAAATGAAAAATAAATAGATAGAATTTAATATTTAGGTACAACATAAAAGAAAATAATAGTAAATAATTTTTGTAATAAATGAAGTAATTGAAACTAAAAATATGTTCTTCTTACCATAAAGAGATTCTATCTTTCGGGTAATGCAATTTTTCTAAATAACTTAATGTGTAAGGCAAAATATGAGCCTTATTTCTAACTAAGATGCCTATTACAACAGTTGGTTTCTTGAAATCACAGTATACAGTGTTTGTAATGGCAAGTAAAAGAAAAAAAGACGCACGATTGAAATGGCACTTCATTTCCGGAAATATTAATATTTTTCCATAATTTACAGTTGAAACATTTAGAATGTATTATAGCAGTAATTAAGTCTGTTGGTGCCTTAAAAATGCGTATCAATAAAACTGTAGGGTTAGACTTAGACGAGTCAATTGAAATACTGAGATGAGTATGCGTAGGCGGGGTGAATGCGTGAACACACTATAAGTTGCGAGACATATATATATATATATATAAACATGCATGGATGCATCTGTATTGTCGTATGCGACTGAGCGTGCGTCGTTGACAAATCAATAAATGCGAATTTTAAATATGTAACCGCGAGGATTTAAACATTTGATTATTAATTTTGCATACATGTTTTTGTACAAATATTTTTTCCAATCATTGAATTTACTGCTTATACCTTTAAACATTAAACACTTACATTAAAAAAAGTTGTATTATTTTGTGAAGGTAAGAAGTTATTAAAAAGGTATCTTTAAAAACATTTATTAATAAAGTTTTTATAATAATTTAGATTGATTGCAGATACATTTGTAGAAATTACAAGAAAAAATTCTACATTGTTGAAAACAAGTATTTGACACAGTTATAATATTAAAAGTATGACAGTTCATCAGATACTTGTTATGAATACATACACATATATTAGAACTTACAATTAAAACAGAAGTAGATAAAAGAAATTTTTTACTGCTAGAATTCTGTCTAAAAATTAATACATTAATTGCAACTGAACCATATTTAATAATTATACTGTAATTGTGATGTGATTAAATGAATAAGTGAATGAATTTATTAACTAATGTTAGTCTTTCTTTTTTGGCTTTTTGGGGTTTCGAGATCGAGACTTGGCTTTGCAGAGAGGACATATAGGTGCATTTCTATGAATTTGTTGATGACATGAAAGGCAAGACTTCATTGGTGGTGGTTGTTGTCTAAAATTAATAATATTCTTATTAATAAATTGTGATTTGCATATAATAAAATATTTTGAATTGAAGAAGGTACCTAAAAGTTGGAGCTGGTGGTCCAGGTGCTGGTGGCAGTGGTCTTGGTTCTGATTTGCTCGAGCCTTGTAGTGGTTGTGGTGCCAAAAAGGCATTACTTCCTGGATGGCCACCATGAGAATGCATGTTTAGTGGCGGCATTAAATCTTCTCCTCTCACGTCTACTCGCCACTCAGCTTTTTGTACTGCACGTTCAAAATAACTAAAAATTTGAATAAGTTTTTAGTTATCTGTAACTTTATATGAAATGTTTAAATTTAGAATTTTAATAATCTCTTACTCTGGAGTTATATCTGATTCTATTTCGTAAAGTTCTGGTAATCTTTCAAGTCCTAAGTAATCTCTCCTCATCCTATCAATGTCATGTTTTAAAGGCTGATAATCATTGTTATGAATTATTTTGGCAGATTCCCTGGCTCGATTTCTAGCTTCTTCTGCATGTTTTATTACAGATTCCATCTGTAATAAATAATAAAATAGTAAATAAGAATAAAAACAGTAGAATAACAACAGTTAAAAAACCAAAAACCTACAGCATTAATATCAGCATGAATTTGTCTAAGTTCTTCTACATGGGCCATTTTTTCTTGCATAAGTAAATCCATCTCTTGCTTATATTCCATCAAACATTTATCTTCTTGTTCAGTAAGCTCTATCTCTTGGAAAATCCTTTGTTTAATTTTATCCAACTGTATGGTCTTAGATCTAAATAAATAAAAAACTTGATTAATAAAACCTAAACTTTGCAAAATAAACAAAAACAAAATCCGTTAATAATACTATACCTAATGTCCTTCAAAGCTTCAAGCTTTGCGAAAAGAATTGTGCCCTCTGGAGTAGCCATTGTTAAAAATTTAGATAAAAATATATTTAAAACAACTTATTTGCCTAGCCTTTACTATTTTCTGAAACTAGGAGTTTCCTAAAATGTCATGCTAATTTCCCTACAAGCCTCGAGTTCGTATCCTCGGCTGCATCGTTCTCAACTCCTTTGTTCGAAGCTCCGGCTGAGGGTTACGACTGCATTTTTTATTTTTTTTTTCTGCATAAAACACAATCACTATCGGCAAGTAACTTATTTTTCGATTTACTGAAAATTTCTGCGACGTTTCATTTAGAACTGATCTTCTTGTTGTAGGCTTGTAGGTAAAGGCGCAGATAATTTTCCTCCCCCTTTAAAAAGCAGGATAGAAACATGCAGCCATACAGGGGGCGCGTACGCGACTACGCAGACTATAATTTTACGGTATGGTATTGGTGTATCCTGCTTGGTTTATATATATTGTGCAGCTTTGCAGCTGCATCAGCGAAAGTCTATAATGGTCCATCGTCGTGCTCTTCCAATCCCATGTTGCATCGATAAAGTTTCAAGTGAATTGACCAATAGCAAAGCGGTATTATATTATTGTCAATTTAATGTACCTATAAAATATGTAAGTTTTTTAGGATAAACATTAATGTTTGTAAATTAATCGATAAATTTTTGCTGTACGCTGTACATAATTTATTAATAAAGATTTTGTAATAATAACCAAGTATTTGAGATAAAAACATTCTCTTTTAGTCATTTTACAAGATATTTTGAATTTGACTTATATAGCGGTGAACTATAAATACCATTAAATAATTTTTATAAATATATACTATTCAATAATTTTTTTAAATATTATTTATTAAATTATTCAATTTTTAGAAAGTTAATTTTTGTGTTTTTTTTGATTTTTCAAAAATGGTAGCTTTTTTATCGTATACTTATAACTTTCTATATTTTATGTACATAAAAACCTTGTACATTATAAATTAATAAGAGTTTTTCATTTATTTATTATTAAATAATTTAAAAATAAAAAATAAGATATTTTTTTTCTCTTATAATGTTTTAATTAATCGATTGCGTATAAATAAAAAAAGGATGCTTGTAGGTAAATGTAAAATCAATTACATACAAGAAAAAGTAGTATCTATAAATACCGCAATTGTAATCACGCTTACAATAAATAGATTCAAGGTTAATTATAAAGATAAAGAATGCACATGGAATATGTGATGAAACCATATGAATCGTCAGTTTTTCAGTCAATTATTGACTCGCTCATGCGCTTACGTTACATAAAATGTCTTGTTTACGTCGAATAATTGCTGAAATCTCGGAAAAACCTTTTGGCCAATAAACAAGACATTGTTTTTTCCGTAAAAATTGAGCAAGGGCACTCATGCAGATTAAATAAATGCAGATGTGTACAAGTATAGACTATACAGCAGTAGGCGATCGACGTGCGAAATCTATTGATAAGGTAGGAAAAATGTCGATCGACTGAGCAACAAGATCCAACGACCTCCGAAAGGGGGGAGGCAACCGGATTCCTTGCGCACTGCGTCCGCGCGGTCTCTGGTAGTAGTGTGTAGTGCGTCGTCACACATTCGTCGGTTCTCTCCGGGTGATCAGCCTGTCAAACTCGCCGAGCGCACAATGGCAGACACGACGGTCGACGCGACGCGGCGGCTCAACGTCAAGAAGCAGACGCTGGACGATGCTTACGCGGCTCCAGCAAACTTTCTCGAGATCGACGTGATCAATCCGATCACCCACGGCGTTGGCAAGAAGCGGTATACCGATTATGAAGTGCGGATGCGAGTGAGTATATACCTGTAGCTACATCCTGTATGCATTTACTCCTTTTTGTCCTCTCTCTTTCTCCTGCACATTTCTAGACGGTTTCTATATACGTACAAGAGGCGTTATAAGTACGTTGCATTGTTTATCTCGCGACACACACCCCTTTGCTCGGCCCGAGTGTCACTAGGCTATTGGACCAAATCGAGCCGATACTTGATTTTGTTTTGCTCGTGAATCACTGCAGGCGGAAAGTGCAGACAGTCAATTCCCTGTCTGTCGAATTCCTTCTAATGGTAGCAACAAGTGTCGATGATTCTTTAGGAATTGGTCACATTTTTTTTAACGGCAACGTGACTTTTTTTAGCTAAAAAAAAATTGATAAGATAACTGACTAATTGGGAGGAATCATCATCCATTACTTCTACAATGCTTTTATTCCTTTTATTGATTTTGATTTAGAGAAGCACTTAGTTTTACTCAATTTTTCTAATTAAGTAATATATCTCTAGTCGACCTGTTGAAGACTTCAAAGGCAGCATAGTCTGGATTGAAGTAATAGTTTGATTAGTCATGCAAATCAGTTTAATACACAAATCAAATATTTAAACTGTATTTTTTTTTTTATTTAAGCATGTTGAAACTCTTGAGTTTATTTTGCCTAACTGTATTTTATTAGAAATTGTAATTTTATATATTTGTTGAACTTGTTAATTGTTGTTTAATATTTTATAATTTTTTCAGACAAATTTACCAGTTTTTAAAGTAAAGGATTCCAGCGTACGAAGACGATATAGTGATTTTGAGTGGCTAAGAAATGAATTAGAAAGAGACAGCAAGGTTTGTAACAGCTTTTTCTTTATGTTCAAATGATTTATTACTCTTTCAACGTGATTTTAATAAAAACTTTTCCTTACAGATTGTAGTGCCACCATTACCAGGTAAAGCATGGAAAAGACAAATGCCTTTCCGAGGTGATGATGGAATATTTGAAGAAGATTTTATTGAGGATCGAAGAAAGGGTTTAGAAGTTTTTGTTAATAAGTAAGTTGATATACAGAGTTATTAGTGTGTTGAACAAGAAGCAGGATAACATTGATTAGTTATTCAAGTGAGGAAAGATAATTTTATCAAGGGATAATTTTGAATGGTTACTTTTTTATATTTATAAATTCGCACATGCGCACGTAAAAGAAGCGTACTTTAATGTTGCTGTGCAACTAAATCTAATCTAAAAATTAAAATAATCTTACGTCGGGTTAGGTTAGGTATAGACGTACTTTGCGCGTTACAAATATAGTTGGCTGCAATGGACGTGTGTTCATGCACATATGAATCGTAAATATTGTGCACAACTTAGCATTCGTAAAAATTATATGTAGATATATTGGGCTATGCTAAATAATGCTTAATTAAAAATTTGCACAATTCTTGTGTGCATAAATAAATTAATATCCTGCAAATGAAATTACGTTACAATTAATCAATAATGCAAGCAAATATTTTTTATTGTTAAAATATATGCAATAATATTTTAAACGATTAAATTAAATACGTTATATTAATATATTATTAAGAAAACAGAGTATTTATAGCAATTTTGTTGCAACTAGTTATATTTTTATTTTTATTTTTTCAGAATTGCTGGCCATCCATTAGCGCAGAACGAGCGATGTTTACACATGTTTCTGCAGGAGGTGTGTATAGATAAGAATTATGTGCCTGGAAAAATAAGGAACACATAGGTTATGTAAAAGAATTATAAATTTAGGCAATAAGAACGTGAAAATTCACTTAAGCATGTTAGAAACATTCATATTTTAATTGTTTTTCACGAAAAGGCGATCTGGAGTTTCTCTCTATATATTATATAACGTTTCTCATACAATTGCGAAGCCATGTATATTCTTCAATAATATGTTATTTTATTCGTTTTTCTTTACATGGAAATGTCATACGCAATATTTAAAGTACTTTAATAAAATTTATAATATCTGGGTAATTTTAATCTTCAACTACACGACATTGAGTCACCACTTTTGTATGTAGCTATTGTTGCGATTTATGAAAATGTTTGATCTAATTATATGTGCATTTGTACTCACAGCAATCGAGAAAAAAATTATAGAAAATAATGTAAGAATAACAAAGATAACGAGTTTTCTACACATTTCATTTAATCAAGAGATGTACGATTTGTTATAAGCAAATTATATTAAAATACTCATGAATTTAATGATTCGGACCATGAAATGTAATAAATAATTGCGTATATAGTAAAGTTTGTTTAACTATATTGAAATATGTGTTTTTTGTTAATTAATACCTGAGTGTTGATTAATACAAATTTTTCTTCTAATCTATTTGATCTTTGCTGAATTTGCTGACTCAAAAAGTAAATATGGTCGTAGTTTTACTATTCTGTCATCTGATCAGTTAACAAAATTTTTTTTCTTTGCAATTTCAACAGTTACGTCTTAATTCATCGAACATATTTTAGGCAAAAAAAAAACTAAACTTATTATTATATCTTCTGTACCTATAGACAGTATATAGTATGCATATGATCCTTACTTATTTCTGTTTTACCGGTAGAGTGAAAAAACACTGTGCAATGTACAGTATCCACGCTGGCGCTAACATCACGGTAGTTTTGTTTGCCTTAGCAGCGGTCAGTGCTATGGAATGATTGTTTTGGTAAATATTATATTTTAGAGAAATCTGTAACAAATGTGCCTATTTTTGCGTGAAAAAAATGGGAAACTGCGTGAAAACTACGACAGCAGACTTTTTGACGTCTGTATGGAAAAAAATTTCTTGTCGGAAAAAAACCAGAAGGTAATTTTAATATTTACGCGGAGGCGTCACTCTATCACGTTTTATTTCACATAATTAAAACAATTGCTTTTATTTTATTATTAGATCGGTGGTATTGTTGGTGGTTGGTCTTGACAATGCTGGGAAAAGTGCAATTGTAAATTACCTTTTTAACAGTAAGTAACATGATTTATTTAGATAAAATTAGTTTAGTAATGTTTGTTGTTCGTACAATCATTTTTGTCGAGTTGCGACGCTACAAATAATTAGTCCATTATATGAATTTACATATTTTTTAAAATTCTATCCAGTTCTTTTTATTATAATTAAAAATGTTATTATTTTAGAAAGTCTTCTCACAAAAGAAAATGTTGTACCTACTATAGGATTTCGTACGGTGACATTTAATTACAAATCGTACTCAATCCGAATATTCGATATCGGAGGTGGACCGCAAATCCGAGCTCTTTGGCCAAAATATTATGCGGATGTGAGTTAGTTTAATTTTGTAAAGAATTCCTTAATATATATTGCAGCACTGAAAATGCAATGGGTCTCCCTTGTTTCCATAATTGATAAAGCGCAGGAGCACCAACCTGTAAACACTGATTTACAGTTACATGCATAAATCGATATTACAGGTTCACGGCGTCATATACGTAGTGGATGCCAATGACATTAATCGCCTTCCGGAAAGCTCCGATGTTTTTCAGGAGCTGTCCTGTCATGAATTTATTAAGCAAAAACCGATTTTATTGTAAGCATCGAATGAAAAATAATTAGTTTTGCACTTGTTCGCACTTTGTTTAAAAGCTTTATGCACGCCGGACGTAAATAAATCACGTATTTTATATTATTGAGGCTAATTTTTTTCATTACGATGAAAATTAATTGTTTTCAACAATTGATCTTTTACAAACCATTTATGGTCAAGATTGAAAGATAAATCGAATGCTCAATTTCTCTGCACAAAATCGAATGTACGTAGACAAAATTTATTTTCTGCATTATTAAATTGTTGCCAAAATTTTTCAGTTTAGGCAACAAGCAAGATTTAGATGATGCCGTCGATGAAATAGATTTAATAGAAGTAATGAATATTGAAAATATAGTAAATTTTGCCAAATGCTACACCCGGGTAGAAATATGCTCATGTTATCCAGATAAACATAAATATTTTAATATGAATAGAAATATCAGCAAAGGATTTGAGTGAGTATTTATTTAAAATTTTTTTTCGATTTAATGTATTGTAATGCTACTTTAATTGTACGTGAAATTCTAAAGTTGGTTGCTAGATGTAGTAGACGACAACTACGAGACTCTCGAGAAAGAGCTGGAAAAACAAAGACTACAACTGAAATGCAGAAGGTCCTTGTCAATGAATTCTTGGACAGCTGAAAGCTATGACAACTCATTTGAAAATTCGGAAGTGGATTCTGACGTGGTAACGGAAGTGTATAAAATTAAGGGTACTATTATATGCTTATTGACATGTAATAAGAATAATTTCTTTTGCAGTATTTAAGGCCTCGATTTCCATCAAATGAAAGTGAATTACGTAAGTGACACAGAGATAAGGTTTATTTGCGTTACTGACGGGAAAACGTTTTAGAATATTTGTAGGAAAATAACGAGTATACTCGTAATATAAAAGACTACGTAAAAATGTGCAGTATATTAGCTAATAACAGTTATAGTTCTTGTTAGATTAAAAATAGCATTTTTCAGAGTGTTATCCTTTCTGGCAATCGAATTTTAAATCTAAAATCCACTTTACGTGAAATAATAATTTTACTTACTTTTTCAGAAAAGCGAAAACAAAGAAGAAAAGCTTTCAAAAGATTGCTCTGCTTCGGGCGCAAGAACAAGACTGCACCTCTTCTCGAAAACGAGGATAGCGCTCCGTCGACTAAAACTATGAAGGAATTGATCAGGAATATGAAGATCGAGGATCTCATAAAGACCACCGAAGTGGATGAACGCATGATGGCTTTATATCGAAAACCAAGAAAGCTCAAGTACAGACCCAAGACAGCACCGTCAACGGTACAACCTTTCGAGAAGAATCCGATCCAAAGAGCAGATTCGATTCAACATATATAATCGTAAGATGTTCGTGTAATATAAGGATTAATGAATATTTTTTGGTGAAAGAACATTTTTACGCGGTTCATACCGATTTGATACTATATACAGTCTATAATGCATTTTGTACACTTACATTACTGCGGATTTTGATGTTTAACGTAAACTTTATTGATATAACGATAGTTTCGTATAATGAAATAAAATTATGATTTTAATGTAAAATAAAACGTTCGCCTAAATTTTTTAAGCCATCGACCTCCACCAAGTCCAGCCATTATCACCGAACGAGCTCGAGTCCGCTCCAAACATTCGAATCCCGCAATGAAGCCACCTCCAATAAATAAAGCGAAGCAGAGTCCCGCAGCTTTAGCACTCCGCCGAGAGAGAAAAAGTAGAATAGAGCGATCTCCGGGGCAATTGCCGGGGGAGCAGCTAAGAGGCTAAAAAGCCGGGTAGAAAATCACGAGCCACCGTTAAAGCGAGAAGCTAAAGATCGCCGGGCGTACGTGAGCGATCGATCGGCACATACATTATACCCGCGGTATACGAAGCGCGCGGGCCGCACGATTCGCAAATGGCCGGCACGTAATGCCCGGGCTTCAACGAGCCTCGCGCTCTCGCGGGAGTCCGGTGAAAAATCGGGCCCGGGCAATCAGCCAGCCGATTAACCGGTAATTTCATACAAACTTCTCTGCCCGGCGGAGAAGGAAAAAAACGGAAGGGGGCCCCCGGATCATCCTCGGTTATTAAGACGTTCGGCCTGAAATATGGCGTCCAGCGTTAAATAATTGCCCGCGCGACCGCTGCGCTTTTCCCTCTCCGGCTCTGGAAGCGCCAAGCGCTCGTGCAAGCGCTGCACTCGACTCGCGGCCGCTAAGAAATTTATCGCCATCCGCGCTCCCTTTTCCAAAGGCAGTTTTCGCGTTTCTCTATTTCTTTGGGAGGTATTACCGGGCGACGTGAGCTTTCGAGAGAGACGAGTCACGAGCTCGGGAGGCCTGCACGCTTTGCAAGTCAGCGGGGATCAGTCTTCGATTACGGCGCCTGGCACTTTTTTCTCTTGCCATAACTTATAAATGAAAAAGTCATCTCCGCGCGTGCAATAATTTACGTCTCTGAAAAGTGCGCTAAAAGGTATTAGCGCGCGCTGCTCGACGATTTCCAAGTGCTCCAGCATTGTCTTACAGGTCCGCTCAAAAAGGGCCCACACCGTAGGTGAGCGCGCGCGCCTCGTTCGGTCTCCCTCCGCGGGCCGTTAATGATTCTCGGATATAATTATTGTCTTAAGCCAGGTGGTCCGGCATTGTACACTATATAGTACATCACGATGCCGCGCGGGCTCCGTTACGCCGATGCGCGCCGCGTGAGCCCGCTCCTCCTCTGACCTCGCGTGCCGACAAAGTGCGCGCGCGCGCGCGCCCTCTCTGCGTTTCGGACTTTTTCTACCGCGGGAGCGGACACTATTTGTTTCGAGCGCCCGGCTAATAATTCACGCCGGGGCGGCTTTTGACTTTCGAGCTCTTTCAGCCGGCAATTAAGTTATTGTTTTAGAGCTGCCTTTTGAGGATCGCTTGGATTCGAATTGGATAAAAGCTTGCGTTGTCAAGTCGAATTCGTCTTAAACTGTATCAGCGTCTAGGTCGCAATGTGAAAAGAGTGAATTACAGTACGTAGACAAGTTTTTTCGAATGTACCTCGGGCTGAAATAAGTCCTGAAAAAAGTGCCTGGCTAATGATAATAAATACGAGCCAGCCGTGTCAGCGAGTCGCTTATCTCAATCAGCGGGCCGCAGTAATTGTCAACGGAATGCAGCCCCCCATAGATTAAAACTAGCCGCGGAGCGCTTTTATTTAGGCGATTAGTCGATTTCGATCATTAATTGAAATTACGCCTTTCCTTTATGCATATGCGCACGTGCGCGACCTGCACACACACAGACGCACGCTTGAACTCGCGGGAATTTGCGAGCGTTAAGGAGCTTACGCGCGGCCGTTTCTCCCGCGCGCGCAATAACTCGCGCAATAACTGATCCCGCGAATTATACGCGATAAGGAACGACACTCCGAGCGGCGCGCAACGCGTTCGTACGTTATCAATTGTGCCGAGTGATTGAAGGGCGAGCGATTTATCGACGCGGGAAGGCTGATTTTCGCGACTCGATCTGATGCGTATTACATTTTAGACGGAAACTGCAAGGGTCATTCGCTCCCGGGAGGACGTTTTTACGAGAGATTTCAGTCGGCGGCGGGGAAAAACAGGTTTAACCAGCCGTGTTTTAATTACAATATTTATAGTGTCTGTTTACTTATCTCGATTAACGAGCCGAGTGTCAGGGACGGGGATCTCGGGGATTTTGATAGCGAATAAAGTTGCCGACGGGAGTTTGGATATTTTATCTATGAGATCTTGAAAACTGCATTTCTCCGGCTGGCTTGCTGAATCGACCTGCAGCTTCGGGTAATGGTCTATTTTAAGAAGCGATAATATGTATATCAGCATACATTTAGAAAATTTATAAACCAAAGATCGAAAATCAAGTGATTGGAATACGACGATCACACACATTTATTCACGCTTACAATTAATAGATACAAAGATGCCTAAACGGATTTAAGGACTGAATCCTGAAGCAGCAAAGTTGAGAAAATTGATAGCTTAATTATTGCACTTTTCTTGGCCAAAGAGCCAAAAGAGTTATTACAGAGCACGTTGTCGTTTCAAACATTCTTACTCTTATTTTGTACTACAGACACATATTACTTTTGCATTAATTACGGTTATATTAATTAATGGGAACCTCCAACACAAGTTAGAATCGTATTAATCAATCAATAAATTTATAAATTAACTTGAAAACCACGAGAACGATTCAAAATTTAAATTTAAATTTTTATATGAATATTTTCTGCTATAAAAAAGCTCTAAAATGTAATGATTATAAATTTTCTAATCTTAACTCATCATAACAATCTGTATAATCTACTTTATTTTTTTTCATTATATTTCATCCCTTATCTGCAATAAACACCAAGTCGTAAAACTGTGCTCTCATTGACGTCGCGAACATTTTGTACAATTCTTACCTTTCCGAACCATTTATCCTGTCGGAGCGAGGGGTCAACAGAGGGTCAAACTCCCGCGAGCTCTCGTTAATGCCTTAGAAAACGAAAGTCGAAAGGAAAGGTAAGGCGAGAAAAACCGGGACAAAAAAGTGAGGCAGAATTTTTCTACGTCTCTATATGGTACGTTTTAATTAATATTTTCGGGGTTCCGATATGAATATTTACATAATAAAACGTTTCATAAACGCTACTTGTACAATAAAAACAGTTTTATCATCTTGAATGCAAACATGAACTTACTTCAAAACAATTTATAATTTAAACGCGTTATAAATATATTTCTTACATAATACACTGTTATTGGAAGTTTATTTTCAGGACAATGCATTACATTTAATGTATTTACATTGAATTTAATGAATTGTACATTGAAATTAATGTATATTTTCATTAATTTTACATTAATTTTAATGGTACATGCTCGAAATTCAATGCGAATAAATTAAATTTAATACATTGTCCTGGAAATAAGCTTCCAGCAGATGCATTAAAATTCATGCTTTTTTTAACAGTGTAAGTAACTGATCATTAGTTTGTAAAATATCTACTTTAAAAACGGTACTTCTTCACTCCGAAGGATATATATATTATACCATCTATCATTGAAGCGCTATATAAAATTTAAGTAATAAAATTAAAATTAAAATATATACTTTTGTAATATTCTTACAAGTAAGCGGGGTATTGAAAACACGAATAAATAAATAAATAAATAAATAAATAAATAAATAAATGAATTAAAAAAACAAAACAAACTAAAAGGCTTATCTAATATTATAATAATGAAAAGACCTGCCGCCGCGCTTAGCGCTTGCTAAAGCAGTATACGGGCCGGTAGAACTGCGCATATCCAAAGAATAATTCCTCAGATGATTTATCGACTCTTTGGCAGCCGGCTCCTTCTTGGCCGACTTCCACTTCTGGACGTCGTTCCCGAAGAAGTTCCAAATAACCAAAGTTTCGCGATGCTGCATAGCTGCAAAACAAACAATAATAGATAAATAAACGAAGAAATAAAAGTCGCCTGAAATCGTCGGAAAGCCGTCAAAAGGACGGAGCATCGAGTTCGTACCCAATTTGGTGTGATCGGGGCTCCAGAGGATGTTGAGCATCCGGTGCTCGGGCTGGATGGGCACGTTGTCGACGATCTTGTCGAGGCCGGCGAGCACGACGATCTTGGATCTGAGCCGGTCGTCCTCCATGTAGTACCAGTGAACGAGCAGCTCGCCGCTGAGCTTGTTGAACATCATGTAGTCGACCGAGCCCACGAAGGTGATGTTGCGGAAGCCCAGCTGACGCTGATTGTTCACGTTCCAGAGGGAGAGCGAGCCGTCTCCCGGACCGCCGCCGATGCACAGGATACCCGATTTCCACGGGTGCCACGCCATCGCCTGCCGCGACACAAAGCGAGCGGCCTTTACATTTTGGGAGACTTTCAGACTTGGCCGCGTCTTTGCCGGGAGGGGGTATTAAAGCTCAGCTTTTTTAAACGATTTGACGTTTAGGGAAGATAGAGGTAAATAAAAGTTGAAATTCAATGGGGGTATATCTTTTGTACGTATATGTTTTTCCTTCTTTAAGGACGTTGGTGCCAAAAATCAATGTCGATCGAATCCTTTGAAATTTTACACATATATTGTAGACAACATTTTCTATGTATGGTTAAAATTTTAGAGGTCTCAGCGATACCGTTTTTGAAATACAAACATTCAAAGTTTCGAAAT
>JAWWEM010000054.1:2812251-2830654 GCA_035582935.1 Ormyrus thymus | reverse complement strand
TTAAAGCTTTATTCATATCAGCGTTAACATAGACTAAACAGTCCACAAGACACGTTACGAACGATGGAAGTTTTTTCTATTTATTTCTAACAGTGTAGTACCTTCATTTTTTGTGCAATCGATACTGAATGTAATATTCATTTTAAAAAGTTCACTTAAAATTTATAACATTTTCCTTTAAACAGCTCAAAATCTTAAAAGTGTGCCCTTTAAATAGCCTAAAATTATTTTTTCAACAAAAATGGAAAAAAAAAATGTAAGCAGCGCATGCGCACCACGTGAACGATACTATTGGATGCAAAATATATAGTATATACGCGCCTAGGCGCATCTTCTTCAGCTGATAGTTTGGCTTTTGGAATAGTTTATTAAATATTTTGGAAAAGTTAAAGTTATAATCGGGAAATGTATAAAAAATGCCTGTTGATATCAATCGCTTAACTGAAGGTTGGCTGGAACTCGAAAGTGATCCAGGTACTTTATAATATCTTCAATCTGTTAATATTTATTTGTTTTTTTAAAGGCTCAATAATAATATTTAGATTTAAAAGTTTGTTGAAAGAGAAAGAATCATGTAATTCTTTAAAGTTTTAATTTTTGTTTTTTATCTTCACATTTCAGGATTATTTACACTGCTTTTAGAAGATTTTGGTGTAAAAGGAGTTCAAGTAGAAGAAATCTATGATCTTCAAAAATCTCTTGAAGGTCCTGTTTATGGTTTCATATTTTTATTTAGATGGACAGAAGAAAGAAGGTCTCGGCGTAAAGTTGTTGACCAAGATGAAATTTTTGTCAAAGATGAAGAGATTGTTAATAATATTTTCTTTGCGCAACAGGTGAGTAGTAAAAAATTTTTTATTTATTAATAATTTTAACACTACTTACTCATGGTTGAGAGATATGAGTTACTAAATATAAATAATTTTTTACAGGTTGTTCCTAATAGCTGCGCAACTCATGCTCTCTTATCTGTATTGCTTAACTGCCCCAATATTCATCTTGGTTCAACATTATCCCGTTTAAAATTACACACAACAGGTATGTGTCCTGAAAATAAAGGTTGGGCCATTGGGAACACACCAGAACTGGCTTGTGCGCATAATTCTCATGCAATGCCTCAGGCAAAACGAAGACAGGACAAAAATACTGCTGCTGTATCCAGTGGAAGATATACTGGCGAGGCTTTTCATTTTGTTAGTTATGTACCTATTAATGGAAGACTTTTTGAATTGGACGGTTTGAAACCTTTTCCAATGGATCATGGTCCTTGGAAAGAAAATGAAGAATGGACAGAACAGTTCAAAAGAGTTATCACAGATCGCTTAGGAATTTCTACTGGAGAACAATTGCAAGATATAAGATTTAATTTAATGGCTGTTGTACCAGATCGTAGACTCGCTATCTCTCACAAATTAACAATGTTAAAAACTAATAGACAAATAGTACTTGAAGCTTTACAGCAACTCGTAAAATTAACGCATAATACCGAAAACCAAAATAGTAAAAATAATAGTAATAATAGTATTAGTAATAATAGTAACAATAATAATAATAGTAATGATAATGAAAAGTCAGAAAAATCAAGTGAAAAAAAAGAAAAGACTGAAGAAGAAAATATTGCAGTAGTAAAAAATGAAACTGAAGGTACAAATCCAATTCCTGTTATCAATATAGAGCGATGCAATGATTTACCTATGGAAACAGAAGAAGCTTCAGGCTCAACTTCAAAACCATCTGCAAGGTAGAAGTTCTTATAAAATCATTAAGTTGCATTAAATTAATAATTTATTTATTTTTTGCAGTGGCTTAGAAAAAGTGGTTAATGTTTGTGCATTGGACTATGCAACACCCCTTCAAATTCAAACATCACCTGCGCACAGTTCATCGAGTACTGATACTTCATCTGAAATAGGTTCTGCTTTTAATTCACCTACACAAGGTGAACACATTTAAAAATCGTAAATTTTGTGAAATAATTTTAATGAAAAACTTATAATTATTATTTCAGCTTGGGGATGGAATTCTGGTCAAATTAGTCCTACAACAACGAAAGATTTCAAAAAATTTGTGGTCATTAGAGTAGCAGGTGATGAAAAAAATGAAAGTGGACCAAGTAAATTTAATTTGATTTAGTTATTAATAATTAAAAAAAAATTCTTAAAATTATTTACAATAAATTTTTTTGTAGGTTCTTCTTTGAATGTTAATGGAAAGAGATTAACATCTGATAGCACTCAATTGACCAAAAAAGTATGTTTATCTGGAGAAGTAAGAATTCCACATGCAAGAGTAAAAACAAGCAGCGGTGATACTGTAACTGAAGAAAAGAAAGTTGAACAAATTGACCCAAAAAACTGTTCGAAATATCCAGAAATTCTTGAACCTCATACTTTTGCTCCTAAAGATCTATTGGCATTATTAAAAAATTTAGAACACGAAATTGGAATCTGTGAAACGGCATTAAAAGATGAAAACGATAAACGGAATAAATATAAGGTAATTTAGAGGGCTGAATTATTTTAATAAATACATTTTGTAACTAATTTAAAATTTTTTTTTAGATCGATGATTGCAGAAGAACGCATAATTATGACGAGTTTATTTGCACCTTCTTGTCAATGTTAGCTCAACAAGGAAAATTAGCTGAATTAGTACAACAACACTTGCAACTGAAAAAACAGCCTACAGTGTCTGTCAACAGGGTCAGGTAAAAAAATAATTTATAAATGTAGACTTTATAATTTTGAAAAAGTCAAATTTTAAATATTTCACAAATACATTATTTTTATAGAACCACGAAAAAGGTCGATACCAAAAGTACAACAGCTCCTCGTAGACGAAGAGGAAGAACAAAATGCAAAAGACGAAAATAAATACTTATATTATGATTTTGATGTTACAATAGTCTCAGTACCTATGATGTCCATACAAACGCGAATCAATATTCTATATATAAGATGTATAAATTCCTTTACTTTAGCAATGTTTTTTTGACATTTTAATGATTTCAATTATTTTTTTATTTGTATAAATTGATAATCTTAAGAATAGTGTTTTAAGAAAATTTATTATATTAAATTAAAAGTTTTATTTAAAAAAATGAAGTCTTATTTTAAGAATTATATATATTCATTTTTTTTATAAATCTATAATTTGTAATATTTTTACATAAATTTTTACATTATCTAATTAAATAAAAAGTCATAACACTAATGGATAAAATAAACTTATATTTATTAAAATGTATAAGATTTTTATAAACTTTTATTGAACTTAAAATTAACTTATAAACTAATAAGTCTTCTGTTTTGTATTTTTTAATACTTTTAAATAACATTACTTTAACTTTACACTATGTCAGAAAATATGTTGTTAGATACAACATATATTAAAAAGTATAAAAACCTTTGTATTTTATGAAATGTCTACAGAAATAAAAATAATATTTAAATGTGAAAGTTTTTCATATTAATACTATGTTAATATTATAGGAGGTTCTGTTGATGGAGGTAATTCTGTTGTCTCCTGCGTTTCAATAACTTTGCTATGAATTATATTACCGTGCTCGTCTATTTCGTCAATTGATATTAAAATATTTTGAAATGTCGGCATCGATTTCACAGATTCTTTAGTAGTATCAATAACTTTGACCTGAAAAATTAAGAAATATATTAATTGATTAAAATCAATTTATTTTTTATTTTGAATACAGATTAAAAAGGTTATAAGAAATAAATATTAGTTACCTCTTGATTTATTTCAGTTAAATTATCCTCTTCACTTTTATCGGAAGAACAAGATTCTTTGCCTGAAGGTGCATTTTCATCTATACTTTCATATCTGACTGTTTGGAGTCTATAACATCCATCATCTTCTAGTATATACTGAAACCTTTTGTGGCCACTCAGCCATCTCAAGTTGTGTGCATCAATAAGATGCCTAGTAAGCCTGTAGCTTTTTCTATATCTTATGGGGCATTCATGACAACAATACCATCGAATTTCTAATCGATGAACTTTTTCTATATGCCTGTAAGCGATTAAAAATAGAACAGGTAAATAAAAACGTTTTCTTCTATCCATTGTTAAACTTAAAAAAAGGTAGTTAAAAAATAATTTTATACCTATCTAATGTGTAAGCATTTTTACAAGAATACAAACAACCTTCAATATTACAAACATAAGTTGATCCCGAAACATGCAAAGTCATGTGAGAATCAAGATCTTGTTGTGTTTTAGCAGCATGTGAGCACATAGTGCAAGGAAAGTTTCTAATTGATGTATGTCTGTATAGAACATGTTTTGCCAAACCAGAAGGAGATTCACAGCTCATATCACACATAGTACATTTGTAATGAAAAATATGATTTCTCATATGCTCTCGTAAAATACACTCAGTTGGATAATATTTATTACAATGAGAACATTGAAACCCTTGTACTGAAAATAAAAGTAAATTATTGACAATAAACTGACTTGTATTCATTTTCTCAAATTTGAACATGTTTAAATTTTTACCTTCTAATGGAATCTGTCGTTTACAATGATCATGAAATTTTGTATTCGAAGCAAACATGGAACCACAATCTGGACAAGCGATAATCTTTTCTTTAGTGTGAACTCTTATATGTTCTCTGAGTTTGTATAAACTGGGATATTTTCCTTTACATCCTTTCCATTGACATTGAATTCCACCTTCTACTTTGTTTCCTCTTGGATTATTTTCAACATGTGTCATCACATGATAAAGAAATAATTGATAATTATTAAAAGGTTTTCCTTCACAAGTTTTCCAATAACATTCATGTGGAGGCAGTGAATCCAAAATATTTTTCCAATCAGTGTCTCTTCTGCATTTCTGTAAGTAAAATTGATTACTGTAATAAAATAAAGATATTAAAGTAAAGACAAATTTATTCATATAGATCAGAAATACTTACTGGAAGCTTTGTTCTTCCTCTTACATTTATTCCAAGATTTTTTAACTTTGAATGAAAAGCATGATAATTTACATGACGCATAATTTCTACATCAACTGCACTTTCATAAGTACAGCCTGACCAAACGCAGGCATAAGTTTCTACTTCACTTGTAACTTTCACATCTAATTCTGTTATATGATTAGCTACATGTCTAACAAAAGCATCCATAGATTTATTACTATAAGAGCAATTCTTCCACTCACAGGATAAATTCAATTTTTCAAGTTTGAGTTGCGTACCCAATTTTCTTTTTTTAGTACCACACTCTGACACTGAATCAAATTCCGAATCTGTATCAATATAATCTTCTGATTCACTATCTAGTTTTCGTTTTAGATTAGATTCATTTGTGACAGAGATGTTTTTGACATCTTCAATCCAGTTGGTGCACCTTTCTTGAGCATCTCTACCTGTCAGTTGTTCAATTGTTTCACTCATTATTATCAATTTTCTCTGAATTGAAGTTTCCAAATCACTCAGAAGATCAATTCTACCATTATTAAGCACAGTGAAATTAATTTGAAAAATAATATTTCAGAACGTATGTTAGAACAATAGAAATATGTTTGTATTCAACAATACAGTAACCTTTACTCATTTTACCTAAATTCGTTTAATATATTCCAAAATTAATAATTTTTAGAATTCTCGAATAATATGAGTTTCGAAATTGCAAGTATGAACAGATAATTATAAACCTCCTTTTTAGTTATCAGTTGCAAATTTTCAATAATATTAACCGATTTTCGTCAGTGTCAAAATATATACTAAAACGCGTCTATCTCTATTGGTTAGACACCTTGCTGTCGTCTGCTATAAGTTTTCACGTAACCTTTCAGTATCGGACTGCTCGGAGTGAATAAGTGAAGATAAATTAAGATGTCTATGATATTACCATCTAAACGTAATGTATTCTGCTTAAAATATTATTTTTTTATTGCATAAACAAATTTTATATTATGAACTAGCTATGTTGAAATTTAAAAAAGAAACAACTTGTGCAAGTAAAATAATCATAACCTCCTAGCAATAACTTCGTTTTTAACTAAATACATAATACATATACACTTTGTATTTTTTTAATATTTCATAATTTAACTCGATTCAACTAAATTTCGAATTGCAATATAATAATAACTAGTTACAGTATTCTATTACTTAAATTAAATTGTTATATAAAACGTAGTAAATTGATCAGAGGTACAAAATAATATTAAATTTTGCATCAAAAACTGGAGTTAATATGAACAATTTGTTATTATCTTTAACTTTGTAATAGGGCAATTTTGCCCGTTGAAATAAATAAATAAAATAAAATAAAAATAAAAAATAAAAAAAAAATAAAATTTGTTTATTTTGCAGTTTTTACACTCACACAACGTGTTCCGAGAGTGTTAAGTATACCTCTACGTAATAAGTACTATTGTGTGACAGAGGAAGTCAAAAATGATTGGAAAGACATTAACGAACGAGCTGTGAACACTATATTCTTCCAAGAATTATTACGAGGTATGGGTGTAACATTATCTCACTTCTTCAGAGAACCAGCAACTATTAATTATCCTTTTGAAAAAGGACCATTGAGTCCACGATTTAGAGGAGAACATGCTCTGAGAAGGTAAATGATCATACAAGCAACTTTCAACATTTAATTTTTTGTTACAGAGAAAAAAATAAAAACGGTTGACTTATATTAAATTAGAAAGTTTGAAATAAAAATATCTTATATTTTTTAAGATATCCATCTGGAGAAGAAAGGTGTATTGCTTGTAAATTATGTGAAGCCATCTGCCCAGCTCAAGCTATTACCATTGAAGCTGAAGAAAGAGCAGATGGTTCTAGACGTACAACACGATACGATATTGATATGACTAAATGTATCTATTGTGGTTTTTGTCAGGAAGCCTGTCCTGTGGATGCTATAGTTGAGGTATCATATTCTGTTTTTTACATAAAACAATATTCAATAAAAACGTTTTCTTAATTCACATTTTATAAATTTTAGGGACCCAACTTTGAGTTCTCAACTGAAACTCATGAGGAAATGTTGTACAACAAAGAAAAATTGTTAAACAATGGTGATAAATGGGAATCTGAAATAGCTTCAAATCTTCATGCAGATCATCTGTATCGTTAATATTAACTAATAATGAATAAAACAAAGAGTAAAAAAGATTTGTTTGTAGAAATTTATATAGAAATATGTTAATGTTTTCCACCTGCTTAATCAAAATTGTAGTTTATTCAAGCAGTTTATAAAAGATATTATATTACTCTAAGATTTCATACTTCAAAACATTTTCAAAATTCCCTGTTTTTATTTCTAGTACATAAAATATAATTATATAGAAGTTCAATGAGAGGTAGTAAGAAAATTTGAAGTAGTTGATTTGTTTTATTGCATTCTAATTTTTATTAAAAAAAAAATTTGTAACGTTACAGACGGTTAAATTTTTTTAATACGCTTTGCCGCCTTACATTACTACAAAAAATACAAGGTTTTATATATAATTATTAACTAAAGTATCCGGCACGATTATTATTAAATTATTACTATATTATACATATACAAAGTGGTAAGAGTTATAATATATAATTAAAATAATGGTAATAGTAATAATGTAAAATGTCAACTGGATGAAAAAATACACTGGAATTTAATCTGACAAAAGGTCTCTAAGCTCGACAACTTGTAGTCCTACATGGATAAAGATTTTTTTTTTAATAAATACAATTGATTTTGTAACAAAAGATACACGAACACCATAATTTATAATGAACATGAACTATACACAACTATTTTAATCACTTTCAAAACTTTAATGAGTAACTGATCTCTATACTTTATGATCAGATCTGTTATTATAAGAAATATTATCATCGAAGACTGCCTATATTATTAGATACAAAGATTTTTCATCACTCATGCATGATTTGACTGACTTGGATTAATTGTCAGACACTGAGCTTCCAGAGCTCTCAGTCTTTCCAACCTGTGCATTGGATCCATCATATTCTTTCCATCTTCATTACTAGTTCCTAATCGAGGAACATCTGTAATTCAAAGAAAGAATTTATAATTTTAACCTGAAGTTTCATGCATTTTAAATATGATTAAGTAAGTTTTTAATATACCGTTACTGTGTTGATGATTATTTGTTTGTCCCAATAAGAGATTCTGATTCTTTCTTGTTCTATCTATGTCTCTAAGACCTTGTTCTATAAAGTCTTGAAAATACTGATGCGATTTCTCTAAAAATGGTTGCACATCTGCTTCTGGATACTGAAGTTTAAAGTCATATAATTGTGCTAGACCCTGCAGTAAATCAAACATAAAAATTAGATAAGTAAATTAAAACTTCATAATTTAAATTAAAAATAGTTACTCACTTCTTGTGCATGGTGTTTTGATCCAATTTTTTTAAATATTTCTGATAGCTGTTGTTGCGTGAATTTTGAGACATGTTTTTGACCTTGATTACTACTAGATTTTACTATGGGCTTAGTAGCGGCATTAACATCGTCTGGTTTGAAAGTCTACAACGCAAAAATTATATATAATAATTCATATGATTAAATGAATGTGAACAAATACTTATACATGCAAAAGTTATTCTTCTCAAAAGTAAATTAAGAATATTAACTCTTTCACATACCGTAATTAGTCTCATTAAATAGGAACGTAATTCTGATTCATTGGTATTATTAATTTGCGTCAAATGGCTGAGTATAGTACTACCCTTAACTCTGGTCATGCTATGTAATACCGTCTTTATGGTTCGCATCGGAGTGTCTGGTTTTCTTTGTTTCTTCCACCATGAAGTTGGATAATCCTTTAACATTTCCAGAATATAGATTTCGAATAATAATAATAAAGATTTAACGTTTTAAGGAACAAAAAGATTAACCTACTTTAAAGAAATTGTGCACTTCTAAAAGAATCATATCATAATTTAAATCTCCTGCCCAGTTCGGAATTGTTTTTACAATTTTCCATAAACATTTCATTATAAGTTCTTCATACTTTGCTGGTCCATTAGAGTCAGCACGTTCATGCAATAATTTTATAAGCACACTGGAACAAAAATTTTAATAAAAATATTAAGTTATTTTTTTACCTAATAGGTAACAATTAAGAATGTAAATATTACCATATGATTGTTGTGTGGTCTGAATTATCAATGATTTTAAGAACAATAGTATTGATAACTCTTATATAGGCTTCCACATCATTTAAACGCTCAAGTTTATTTTCGGCAAGAAAGCTGATCATTTGATCAACAAGGTCCTTCAAATGTTGCAAAGGAACATTTCTTCCAAGTATGCCGGTATCATAAAACTATAAAAATTTAAGAATAAAAATTATTCTTATAATACAAATGAATAAAAAAAAGCACTAAATAAACTAACCGTTAATACTATCATAAACGTTGTTCTAAAGCCTTTTGATACTTGGGCATTTCCTTGATGAAGTGGATAGGTTTGTAAAAGTTTTAACTGCATGTTGACAGAACTAATGAATTTGTCTTCTTTAGACTGTAATGTTGGTGCTTGATATGATTTTAAGAACTAAAAATTATATTAGAATTATTGTACTAATATTCAAATTACAAAAAATTAAATACAAAACCTATACATACGTTTTCCATCGTGTTCATAGATTGGATCGCAGTTGCAAGATCCAAACTGGCAATTCCAAGAATAGTTCGATCTAAATTATCTTCTTTTCCAAGAGAGGAATTTAAAGGAGAGATACTTTCGGAATTTGGTACTAATAGTTTTGGTGGCGATATCGGTATCACCCTAGTCATAAATGAAAAAATTGTAAATATTACTATTTAATAATCTACTCAAAAATTTGAGAACAATTTATTTAATATTTTTAATTTGATTTCTAAAAATGAAAATAATCCTTACTGTCTTGGATGAGAAGGATTTAACAGTTCAACGGATTCGTTAAGATCGACGTTTGGTTCTAATAATTTCGGCACCCGACATTTTGCTGGAGCACTTGTTTCAATTTTTTGTAACAATTCCATATCTAATCCAAAAGGTCCCGATACTTTTATTGATGGTTGCACTGGCAAAATTCTAGAACGTTAATTTTTTTTTTCAAAAATACTTATAATAACAATTTACATAAACATAAACGTGGCTTCAAAATGTAACTAATTTATTTAACTCAAAAAAACTTAAAACAACAAGGGACGTAATTGCCTTTAGGTAAGAATAAAGTCAAGTCTCATAAAAAAGGAAAAACTTATCATATATAGACAGACCTACAGAATTTCTAAATCAACAAGATATATAGAAAAGTAAATGTTTTTAAGTGCAAGCAAACAAATTTACGTTCTCACACTTATTATCTACCACCCATCACCGTTTAAAAATCGTCCACAAAAAAAAAAAAAAAAATAAAAATAAAAATAAAAGAAAATATAAACCAACGTTTTCTTTTTAAGCTGAATTTCGTTGGAAGATAAAGTTTTTGAAACTTTTTCACGAGAACGAGATTCCTCCCTAAATTTCTCATTCTCACAGTCATTTTTATTTTCACAAATGAAAGTTGCTTCCAGGCTCTTATATACATCGTCTTCAGGCGTTACTATTTGTTTATTCGTCCTGAGTATATTTGTATAATATTAATATTATAAAAAATAATGAAAACGTATCTTATTTTAAATTAAAAAAAATAATATTTTTAAACTTTGAAAGATACTTTCTATATTGAAAAACAAAAATATACTAACTCTTCATAATTTTCTTCGTCTACTTTTTGATCTTCTTCGGGTTCATCGTCGTAATTCGTGTCATCCATATCATTAATGTCATTTGTAGAAATAGGTGCCTGCACCGGTGGAACTCTTGTTTTTGCTGAAGGTATGGATACCTTTGTGGGTCTATTCTTTGCCGCTCGTTTGATTCGTTCGTCGAGTAAAGATTGATCTTTTTCCGAAATCTAAATTAATAAAAAATATGTAAAATAGGTGTAAGTTCATTTGCATAAATATCAAAATAAAATGAAACAATTCTTACTTGTCCTATTAGCTTATAGACACGTTCTCCTTCCAAAAAGTAGGCTTGAACTATGCAATTTAACGCTGCATTTCTAACGGAATTATCACGATCTGCTATTTGTTTTGCGACTTCTTTCAGGGCTGCAGATGGAGAAGGTTGACAGACCGCAACACCATAACTTTCAATAAGCGAGCCCAACTGATCCAAGCATTCTGGATAAAATTAAATAGTGCATGACATACATCACAATTAGTATTTTGAAAATTTAAAATTTATAAAATATAATACATATTAATTTGTATATTTTTGTATACAAACCTGTTCTTTGCCTAGCATTTTTAGATTTTAAGCCCTCCATTACATAAGAAAATAATTTACTGACAGGATATACTAATGCGATTTGTTTAAATAATGCTTTAACACCATTTCTTACTGCATCTTTTGGATCCCCTATCTGCAAATAAAATTAAATAAAGTTGATTAGTACCGCTTTTTTTTCTCTTTTGAAAAATTTACTTACTTTGATAATTAAATATGGAATGAAAGAAGCAGCTTCATTTTCTAACATATGATACTGATCTTCTATTAAAAAATTAAAAACAGTTTGTAAATAATCTAATCCTTTGAGTAGTACAGATGGATTCGTATCAAAAAATCTTAAAGTAAGCCACTTCAAGATTAAATCTAAGTTAGATACCAATGCTTTACTGTTACCAGGTAAATCCTAGAAATATAAACATCTTTTAGCATATTTTATAATAATATAAAGAAAACAAAAGATACAATAAATACCTCGGTCAACGATTCAATAGCTTTAAGGTGATAACGAAAGTCAGAATGAAACATATTTGCCATTAAAGTTTTATTAACGTTAGCGGTAGACATTAATTCTTTTAACAAATCAACAAATTCTTCTCTAGGCGTTGTGAAGTTCCATTTCAGAATCTTTAACTTTTGTTCATCAATTGATCTTTGATGTTTCATATTATTTACAGCTAATAGTGGACTTGTATCAACATCATCATCTTTCTTACGACCACTAACAGGTTTAGCTCCTGCACCTCCCTAAAACCCCACAAAATATTATTGTATATAAAGTATACTAAATATGTAATAAATTTGTTAAACACAGATAAGTTTTTCATGGAAATGAGTTAAAAAAAAATTTATATGACTAAAATATTTTATAAATAATTTTAAATTACTTTTGTTTTAATAACAGTTTTGGAAGCTTTGACAGCACCACCACTTTTCACAGATTTGTGGGTATTATCTTCGATGGCCGACTTTTTAGGTAAAGGTTTAACTGGTAAATTAGGTCGTACTTTATCCAAAACAGCAATTACAGCAGTTTTTGACCCCGGCTAAAATATTTAATTTAAAAAAATTAATTGTTATGTTTTGTGCCTAAAATTGTAGGAATATAACTCTTGTTACTTTTAATTTTTCTGTTTGCCTTATCATAGATTCATAAGATAAATGAATCATAAAACCAAGTACTGCTTCTTGAGCATTTTTTCTAACATCAGAATTACGATCTTCTAAATTATTGTACAAAATTGGTAAACATACATTAAGTTCTTCCTTAGAAATTTGCTTAGTAGGAACTAAAATGAAAACAAAACGCATTACCGTCATAAAGTAGTATCATATTGAAATAATTTTTTTTCATTAAAATAGTAACCTATACTTACTTCCTCCCAATTTTTCAGACAACCAAGTCCATAGCTCATTTCGTAATGTTGGTGATCCAGATTTTAAAGCATCTCCAATCATTTCACCATCGAAAAATTCTTTGTAACCGCATTGATCGCCCCAAGCATTTATGCAAGAAATAGCAGCTGTGCGAATCCAAGCCTAAAATTGCAAAAAAATAATTTAATAAATGCATTTTATATAACAGAGAATACTTTGATTTATATAATTTACTTTTGAGTCACCAAGACATTGAAGAAATCCGGGGAAAAGAACTCGAATATATTGTTTAATAGGTGGTCCCATGGCTGTTGCTAAATTTTCGCAAATACCTAATGTAGTCTGTGCAATTTTACTATTACTATCAATCAATCGTTGAGCTAAGCCTTGAGGTAATTCCCCAAGAGAACCTTTAATTAATTTTGCTTCACTCAAAATGTTACTTATTTTTTGTAGAGCCTCATTTCGTACCTTTAAGAGCAATTAAAATTTTAATTGAAACCTGTCTTATAGTTTTATAAATTTGGTATTTAACTATTAATTATACCTTCCAATTTTTATCGGTTAATTCATTTAACAACGCTTCTGTTATTTGATTGTTAATATCAACTCTTGGTAACATATCGTTGATATCACTTTGAGTCATAGGTGCTTTATCTTCTACTTCCATATCTTCATCTTCATCACCTTCACCTTTTTTAGCTTTTGTTTTACGAATAGGCACAGGAGGTGTTTCTCTATCAAACTAGTAATTAAACAATATATTTTATAGCATTTTAATAACTTTTCAAAATGAAATTTGAAATTTAATCTGCATACCTTTTCACATTCTTGCTCGATTTGTTGTTTTAAAGCTGGTTTCTCGTTTTCAAAGAAAGTCAACAATGGTTTACCAATATACAAATACATTGTGCCCAGCAACGATATAGCAGCAGTCCTTACGCCTGGATTTGTTGCACTTACTGCTTTTTTAACATTTTCAATCAAAGCTTTTGTATTTACACTAAACATATAAAGTAGTTAATGGCTGCGATATTAAATGAAAAATCAATAAATTAATTATTTTTACTTACGTAAAACCAAATTCAGTTAATGCTTTAGATAGCCATAGAAGAGTTTCTTGTTGAACTTTAGGATTCTTTTGATTAAATGCAAAAGACATAATTTCAGTTGAGACTAAATCAAGACTTGTAGCTTCAGCTATAGCTGTTAAAGTTTCTGCAGCAACCGCACTATTTTTTACGTCACCTAGTTTTTCCGTTATGTCCATTAAACAGTATTCCGTCACAGTACTTAACAAAGATTTATATAAAAAATAAATAAATGATAAAGTATGTTTTATTAAAAAAATTTGTAAGAAAATAATTCATTGACCAAAAAAATGAATAGACCAGAGCCTAATGGTTAACTGTCAACTTTTATATTTACCGACCCTACGTTTCAAAACTAATAAGCTTCCTCTTTAAGAGCAAAATAAAATATACCATGCCGTAGCTTAGGAAATCAAAACTACGCCATTAGATTCTATTCTACTTATGATATCCATCTTCTGCCATTAGAGTTATTATTATTTTAATGTTAATTACCTTGAAAATGGATAATTTTCTGCCAATGTTTTAACAAGTTCCAAACGGAGTTTTAATACTTGGAAATTAGTATCTTTGAAACCTGGTTTTTTCGCTAATACTCTCACAATAACTTGTGTAGATACTTGAGAAGGATCCATTTGTTTTAAGTGCTAAAATTTAATACTATTAACATGACATAATTAATGAATAACAATCATAAAATAAATCAGACATTTACATCATTCAGTTGCTCTACAGCAGTTAATCGAGCTTTCCAATTGGTATCAATGAGGCCAGACAATATTTCTTTAGTAAATGTCTCTGAAGCTATTTCGTCTATTTCTTCATTGCTTAAATTTTTTTCTATTGGTAGTTTTGCTGCATTCTTTTTTGAACCCGCTAAAAAATAAAAACGTTAAAATTAAATAAATTTTAATAGCTTTTAGTTTAAAAGTTAAATTGATATGCAAATTTAGTTTCTATAAGCATTTGGAGTAAAAATAATTTTTACCTAAATTTGTAACAGACGAAACCGCAAGTTTTTTAGTAGTTCCTGACTTTTTTGCAACGCCAACTTTAGGCCTTTTTCCTTTTGTTTCATTTTCTCTAGTTGGAGACTCGATTTTAGCAGGAGCTGTGTTTGGTCTATCACTAGGTTTTCGAGTAGATACTTTGACATAAATCACAGCTTTTTCTGCACTTTCTTTAATCTGTAAAATTTATTTAATACATTACAAACTGTGTTATTTCTACAAATGTATATTACTTTTAAATTTTAATAGAAAACATTAAAGTATATAGACCTTAGTCATTTTTAAGTTATCCAAATCAACCAGAAAAGGAGACATTGCTTTTTCACCCACTAGTTTCATTGCTGTACCAAGAGCATCCGCAGCATTATCCCTGACTGATGGATCTGGCTCATTTAAGGTTTTAAGTAATAGACCAGTATAAGCCTTTAATAATTTTTTGTTTAAACTAGGCGGTGGTGTTCTTGCAAAACACCGGGATAAAAAAGCTGCAGTTTCACCTTTCACAGAAGGGTTTTTATTTTCCAGTGCAGCTAGTACATCTTCTAAGATTTGTTCAATATTAATCTACAAAATAAAATAATTAATTATTTTTTATTTGAGAATACTTAACAAATTAAAATATGTAAAATTTAAACATTAAAAAGAGTAAAGGCAATCTAGATAAAAATAAATAAAATTAGTTATTAATTAAGTAAATGATTAAATAGATGAAAGTTATTAAATATTAAATTATGAACAAACAGAATTAAGTCTTTTATTAATTTTAAGTTCTTTATACTTACACTAAGGAATATTGCATCTGCGCATTCCCTCAATACTAAAACAACATTTTGTTTCTTTTCTTTGAATTTTTCCAAAATTGCTGGAAGACATGCTGTTGCATATGACTGGAATCGTTTCTTTAATCCACTTGCTAAACCAGTTAAGCATTTCCCAGCCAAAGCCACGACTATTACGTTTGAGTCTTTTGATATCACCTAATCATAAAAAGCTCATTAAAAATAAAATAAATTACTGAAATGAACAATTTTTATTTAAATTTTAATACCTTTTTCAGAGCACGAATAACGTCTCCATAATCTCCATTTTCTAATTTTGGATTCTTTACCAATGCTTCTAAAGCTTCAAGTGCCTCTTTTCTTTCTTGCCATTTTTTTGATTCAATTTTTTCATAGAAATCTTTTGGCAATTTTGATAAAATATCAACAGGTTCTAATAATTCATATGGATCTATTTCAACTTGATTACCATCATCGTCATCAACTTCATCTTCTAAAAAATATTATAGTACGTAAAATTTTTGCAAATTCTTTTTTTTATTATGTAGACAAATAAAATGGGTTTCAAAATACCGTTTTCAATCTCTCCTGAATTAGTATCTACGTGACACGATACTTTAGGCTTTTGAGATCTTAGATAACGTGTTGGAACAGCTTTTGCATTAACTAAATTATTGAACTCTGTTTCTAATTCAGATAATTGAAGAGGTTTCAAAGTATTTAATTGTTGTTTTAATGGAGCACCAATCCATCTGTGAATTACGATTTATATTTGTTAAAAATAAGAATTTAAATGTAAAATGAGAAGTTATGAAAAATCGTATTACCTATATATTTCAACAATTAATGTTTTTGTCTCATCACGAACAGTTTTGTCTCTGTCTTCGAGCAATGTTGGTACTTTTTTCATTAAAGGTTTTACGTTAATAACTTTTGGACCAAATTCCCTAAAAAGTATAAAAATATATAACTATGCAAACCTGTTAAATTAATTAATTTTAACAAATTTATAAACATACTTAAGAGCAAATGTTAAAGTTGATATACATGCTGACACAATTTTAGGATTTTTTACTTCTGTTCCTTTCAAAAGCTCTTCTTGTACTGCTTCATGTTTTTCTATTTCAATATACATTAATATTACTTGCACAGCCAAATCTTTTGTTTTTGCTCTAGGAGCAGCAATACATTTTGTAACAATTCCACTCATAACTTCATTAGTTGTTCTATAAAAATTAAATTTAATATTTATTGATTTATTAAATTACAAGATAAGTATACATTTAATAATTTAATTTTTTTTTAACTTTTTAAAATCAAGCAACTTACTTCCCAGCAGTAGCTGCATTTTCCACATATGCTAGTACTGCTTCCAGGCCTTTCTCTTGTGCTGCAGCATTGCTGTCAATAACAAACTTTTTAACAAGGCCAAGAAACTTATTCCACTCCGGTGACTTTTCATCATCGATCATGCGAAATGTCTTTGTGCATTCTTCATAACCGTGTACTCGAGCTTTCCATAACTTTTGTTTACAACAAAAGATTAAGTTTTTAAATATTGCAAATAATAAGATACTTTTTCCCAAAACAAATTAACTACTTACTTTATGCACACAGCGATCTTCAACAGGTAATTTTGTGTACTCAGTGTCTTCCTCCATTGTTTAATAGCTGTAAACACATGTACAATTAATTATACGACACATTTGGCTTTCACCTGGGAAAATCATTTATTACTCGTATTTAGTTATTAATTGATTTATTATTCTGCGTAAATTGTTAATTTTGTTTGAAATTTGTATTAAAAGCAAATTGCGTAAGTGTGCACAGCGCTAGAGTTAACCTTTATTCTTTTGTTACTTTATTGTAAGAGGACTTTTTAGTCCGTTTATTCTCAATAAATAAAATAAAACAATAAATATGATAAATATTAATTGCTGAAAAGAAATAGCCAACAAACTTATAGGTGTCACTTAAATCATTTCTAAAGTGAGTCACCACGAAATTGACATAGCTAAATTGTCAATCCTTGAACAATAACGGTACAAGATTAATGATCCTGCTACTCTAAATTAGAGAGAAGAAGTTCAAAAGACAATAATGTAATCAATACAATCGGCTTACGTTCATAACCTAACGCGAGCCCTTATTGCGTTTAATTTGTTGTATATGCACCAACAGTATAAACAAAGTAAATCTTAACCCAAAGCTTCTCTTACAATTCGATTCTGCCTCGCTACCGAAATCACACGGGTAGAGCTACGATCAATTCGTCCTGTGTATTTTTACGCGACATGTATGTATAGAGCAAAGGTCCAACGTTTTTTGGCACTTACTTCATTAGTTGCGGGTCGACTTGTACTCGTAAAACTAATTGATTGAAAAAAATACACTGCAGAAACGTTGGCTCAAAATAATGCCGAGCGTCTGTCTCTCTTTCTCCTTCTTTCTTTAGCACTTTTTAACAGAAGATCCGCAGTAGCAGCGACATTTCAGCGGCCATTTCTCTATCGCTCCGCGCACAATTCCGTTCATTTTCAAATTAGTAATTGGCTCGCAGATTCCCTGTGCGCAAGGCATGCAGTGCAGCAAACTCTGCTTTACCGACTTTCTTTCAGTGATGTATGTACAAGAGCCATGAGACATAACAGTTATTGGGTTTTAAATATATAAACCGAGATTTAAATCTGATTCGTTTGTTATTAACATCTAACATAATTTAAAAAAAAATCATTCATTTGAAAAATATTACTTTAAGGTGGCTCCGGCGATTTTTTAAATCCATAAAAAATGAAAAAGAAAAATACGAACTGATAGATAAAATCTCAA
>JAWWEM010000054.1:2774480-2807537 GCA_035582935.1 Ormyrus thymus | reverse complement strand
CGTTTATTTAATTTTTTGTTCTTATATACACCCACGGAATAATTATTATTGATCAATCGTTGCGTTAAACTTCAGGCGTAATTAGTAATTTACGAAACTGTCGAGAAATTGCATATCAAACTTTCACGTACTACTACAAGTCCCCCCTTCCCCCTATCTCTTCAGTATTTAATCCGTTTACTGGCTATGGGTCCCCTGCTTTTAGTAAACAACGAGATTATTGGCAGCGCGGCGCGTCATTCGAAACTTAGCGTTTAATTATTAATCGAAATACCCAGAAAATTATTATCCTAAATTTCGAATTGGAATTGCGAGCGTATATCACGGAAGTTGGGGGAAAAGTAAGTCGGCGACAAGTACATAAATTGACTCGGTCGAAAGGAAGAAAATACCGCGGTGAATACTAAACTTGTTAGGCGCATTAATCAAAATCAGATTACTAATTATAACGGTCTCGGACTTTTAACAGGAATACCGTACTCGAAGCCTACTGTATTCAGATAAATTAGTGCACTGTTGGCACGAACTATTATATTAATTAGTCAGTGTATAAAGTAGCTGCATAGTATCTAAAACCAATTCGAATGTTAAAAAAACATGTTTCGAGCGTTAAACTGTTATAAATCAACGAAATGTAAACTAAATTTCATTAGTAATATTCGCTAACAGCCGCAGAGGGCGCGCGTCGCAAATGACCAATGCGTTCCAGAATCCCGCAAATTGAGCGTCTAAGAATTGCTAATGTATCAGTCGTCAACTGATGAAGTAGATAACCTAATACGAGGGATGGAATGGCGAGTGCAGCCGATGATGTTGAGCGATCGTCTATGCTAATGCCTAATCCTGTTGGAAATCCATTGGGGCGACGTTGACGAATTGGCCGGGAGACTTTAAAACCGGCTGAAAAAGCAAATTGAGATGCCGGCGTAACCATTTGTTTCGGGGCGGCGGCGGCGAATGCCTCCTCTCCCGAAAAATTTAAATCCTCGAGAGCATAAGCTTCGAGCGTTTTATTGCTCTCGCTCTTTTCGGATAAGCTCCTCCTCGCGCCACTATTCGGGAAAAGAAAGAGGAGCGGAGGAGGAATGTCCTCGCGGTCAAAAAATTAATCACTGCAACGACAAAAGCTTCGCCCCGAGGACAATGGCCGCGGGTTGGAAAAATATTTCCGTGCTGGCCTCTCTTTCTTTCACCTCGGTCCTCGTTCTCTTTCACCTAAGGGTCATCCGGCCGATAATAAATTGCTCTTAAAGATTTAACGGCCTCCTGTTATTTCGAGCGCCGTCCGTAAGCATTCCACCTAATTCGCTCGAATGCCCTCAAGTGTTGCTGGAGCCCGATAATTTCTCCCCCGTGTTCCGATCATTTTTATAGGGCTTTTTAATCCGCGATCCCGCGGCAGGGGTAAAGCCTACGCAAATATCCGCGAGGACTCGCGGCTTCCCCTCCAATTACAAAGGCAATATTGCGATTTGGTAATTCTTCTGAAATCTTAAGTCCCCGTGCGCACTTTATCTCGTAATGTCTTATCAAAGCGCGCTTCGGCGTGATAAGGGTAGGACAGTTTTATTGTCCAATTATCATTCCCGTTAGTACGGCTTATTACCGAACGGGAAAGAATGGCGGCAGAGCGGGAGGAAAATGAATAAAATTAAACACGGCCCGATATAATCTCATTTGAGGGGAGTAAAGCCCTTGTACTCACGAAATCATGCATGACATGACGTATGCTTAATCCGCGTGTAGAGACTTGATCCCGATTTAGCTGCCTGTCCAGGCAACAAACACGCTTCCCGCACGAAAAGCTGGCTAATTTAAAATTTCCTAAAAAAAAAAAAAAAGAAAGAGGGGGAGATGCAACGCAAGTCCTGAAAAGTGACCGTCGAATGTAGTATCTAAGATTTTGCTTTAAAATAACACCATTAAATAATGAAGCACTATTTAAAATGTATTTCGTTAAGATGTGTCTAAAACTTAGAATTTATTTTTATTTAAGGCCTTTTATCTTGTTTTTGAACAAATTGTCATTTCGCAAAATGAATTTTGAACTCATTTTTTGCAACAAAAAAAAAGAATTCCTATAAAATTGTATTATTCATTTTTAATCCTTCATTTTATAAATAGTTGTACAAAGAATTTATTGCTTAACGTTGTACTATAAATAAAAACAATGGTTTTAACATAAACTTTAACCTTATTTGAAAAATCTTCCACAAAATTTAAAAGTGCTTTTTACAATTACAAACATAAATTTACAAGATCAAAAAGGCTTGCGAGTGTCCGCTAAATTTTTTCACTTCTTTCTGCATTAAAAGTGCGTAAACTCGAGGGAAAATTGATTTACGCGTTTAACCGGGGGGACATTAACGTATACTTAATCAATCGGGGTAAAATACTTCGCACACTCGAGAATGAAGAAATGAGCCATAATGAAAGGCGCATGAAAGCAGACACTGATGACTACCCTGAGAAATTGAGGATGGATAGGTACCGAAAGAGAGGAGAAAGAGGGAGAAAGAAGAGCAAATTGCATTTCGGTCGACGTATACACGACGGAGTAGAATGAGAACGTTATTAAGATGGGGTCTTTTCCCGGGGTCGATGTATCATTTGCTACTAGGTCGTTAGGCGGTTTCAATTAGTTTTCCTTAACCTCCAGGAATCGGCTGTTCGCTCAGCCTTTTTTCCACTAAGTCCTCCCACGGGTCGAGTAATCGCGACGCTCTCTCCTTCCTTCCTTTTTTTTGGTAATTAGGGAAAAACTCGCTTCGATGCGTCTTTAGGCGCTTTTGTTTCCTTATTCACTTTCGCGCGTATTATCTTTCGTTTCGTTCGACGACACCTTCGCGCTTCGAATCTGTCGTAACTTGATTTTTAAGACGAGTCTTATGACATTAATTTTTGTGAGTGCGGAAACATTTTCAGAGGTACATTTAAACTGCAATATTTTTCAAGCACTTTTGGGGAGGATGTGGATTAAAAGAATATCTGTACAGAAATCAGCTTTTCGTACGTTTTACTGAAAAAAAAGTCCAAGTGTAGCGAGTATATAACTGCTTTTCATGTATAAACTTGACGCTTTAATTTACTGATTTGAAATCAAAGATTAGATCAAATTAATTTTTTATGCTACTTTAATGGTCACTCTATGCTTGGCTATAACTTTTGAACAAATAAAGATTTTTGGATGAAATTTATTTTTAATCGATATACGATTTGATATCATCATCTCATATTACGAACATCAACAATTAAAATACCTTACAATTAACTGTTGAAAAGTTATAAGTGATTAGAGAAACATGGATTTTTTTTTTTAAATTTTAGCTAAAAGAGTTCGTAACTTTTAAAAAATCGAGCTTTAATCTGAATGGGTCTGGATTCTTTTATATTTTTATATGAGAAAACATCCTAAAGTTAAAATAAAATCTGTGATTCAAAGTTGGGACTCTCTCCTTAGAATTATTTAAGCTTTCTAGACATTAAGGGCTAAAGTTTTGTACTTCTGAATTTTGAGGGTCAAGGATTCTGCTGTTTCTACTAAGATATAAACTGAAAGTTCACCTATGCCAAAAAATACTAATGAATATAATGTTACAATTACATAAATACAAACACAAATCAATTTTATATGAAGTTATGATTGAACAGAGTGATGTAATACGTACACTCTGGAGAATTCAATTTTTTCATTGATGTTCAATCTAAATGATATCTCAAGATAACATTTTAATTACAAAATAGTTTTCAATCTCCAATTATTATTATACCACGTTGCTGTTATATTACTAACTTGTAAGAAATAACGTTATTAAGATTAATAACTTACTCATATTTTTACCGAAAGGCATTCTTAAATTTAATTTGAAAATTTATCGCAAATCAAATTATGTTGGATATAGTTTTGATTTATTGCACTAATAAGAACTTGAAATTTTTAAAGCATGTGAATATTATAGTCTCTCTTAATTTAATTTCCTTATTATGACTTACCGTATGAATAAACGCCAAACATCTAGGAATCCTCTTTCTACTATGTAACACGGTTCATCGACTTTTAAAGCTTCTACAATTTTATGTCTACTTTTTTCGTAGTAAAGATCGCTAAGTAAATCTTTCTGAAGTTTTGCATTTACTTTATCAGATTCTTTTGTCTTCTTTGCTAATTCCAAATTTTTCTGCAAAAAAACAAAGTTTATTTTACAATTCTGTATGAAAGTTAATGTATAATTATAAATAATAAAAAATAACAAATTTTTATCGTATCGCTTATTTAATTTGGAAATTTCAATCAACTCAACTTATTATATTTCACTGTATAATACAATAAAATACAAATACAACAAATTTTTCAAATATTTATGTTTGAAAAAACTCAAAATTTACCTCACAAATAGAACACGCTGACGCATCAGATAAATATTCGTTACAGTTTGGAAAATATTTTCTTAATATCGTCCATGCTTCACTTGGAACAACTTTTCTTTTAGAATCTAACGTGCGAAGAGAATTATGATCACATAACAAATCTTCATTAAAATTCAAATTTTCGTCTTCTTCAGTTTCATCCGATTGAGCATTGTCAACTTCGTGAACAAAATCTTTCATCGCTAGTGTTTTCCAATAACGTAAAGACTCGGTGCCAACGATGTAACCTTCTACAGTAGGTCTTTAGAAAAATAAAAAGTATTGATTTAGAACTTTTAATTAAAACATTTTAATTAATTCTGCTCTTATAGTAAAATTATTTAAAAACTTACAGCTGCTTTACATTTTTTAAAATTTCGGTTATTTCCTTAAAATCTTTCTCTAAATTTTCTTTGAAACGTAATTTTTTACATTGTTTCTTTACACATAAATCACATAAAGATGCTTCTGTTAATTCGTTAACACCGCCATACTTCGTGTAGAGCAGATTAGCTGCATAAAGTGGTACACATTTTGCTTTATTGGCTTTTAAAGGATCTAATTTGTTGTGTGGACATATTAAACTGGAACAATCAATTTGAGGAATAGTTTTCGGTGTATCTCTGTCCACCTTACGTGTACCTCTTAACCAATTTAACAACCATTCTGTCGGTATCCACCGATACTCATTATATGTGTGCGCGGATGCTGCAGAAATCATTTCATAAAAATCTATTACTAACTGACGTTTTTCATTTTGTTCTTCTAATTCCTTTTGCTAAAAGAAAAATAAAAACAATTTATAAAGGTGAAATTTTTAAGATGTTCTAGTTTTCTTTGGTTTCTTAGTACCTTTCCTTGTTGCTGAGCTAGTAAACTTAATTCATGTGCTTCATTATCACGACGTATTAAGTATCTCATTTTAGGACTCAAGCACCATTTTTCAAACTCACTCTGTAAAAGAAATTTTTATTAATATTGTACATTTTTTAGAAATCATTCAAAATAGTAGAAAATTTAATAATCCATACTTCTTCATAAGCATCTTTTGCACCGCAACTCATGGACATGAAATCAATTTTTTCTTTAGAATCTTTCAACTCTACAGATCCTTGCTTATTATCTATACTGTTTTCATTATGAAGATTGTCTGTTTTATATTTATCGTGAGATCCACCGTTATTAGAATTTTCTTTATTGGAATAATGATTCTCGCTTTCATGATTCTCAGCTTCAAACTTCACTTTTTTACCCATTGCAAATTGTTCACCTTCCGTTCGATTTTCTTTAAGCAACCTTTTACCTTTCATTGCAAAATTTACAGAATCTCGTATTAAGGTAACGGATGGATTTTGTAAGTCAATAATATGATTTAGCGCCGAATAATTACTTTTCTTCTCCGCTGCTCTTTTAATATTGTCTGAATGTTGCGTAGTTCTTTTATACATTAACATATATGCAGTATTGGAAGAAAAATATCCTTTAGGTATGCGACCACGTTTACCACCTTTACCATTTTCTAAAATGAAATATATTAAGTTATTTCAATATTATTTATTAACTTTTTAATTAGTTTCTTAAAAATGAATTCAATTGATTATTTCACCTTGAATAGTGTCATCTTCTATTCGATTACTTTGCATTTTTTCTATCTTATCATCACTGAATTCAAACCATTCTCCACTAGAATTACGAATAATAGCACTAAAGTGACCCGAGTGAGCTGAGCCACCTTTATGATTTAAAGCAGCCACTAAAGTGAACATATGAGTTCCTTTCGGACAATTTAAATATTCTGACATATCTAACTCTTCTGGAAATTGTATCGAAGTAGATAATTTCTTTTTACGACCTGAAATCCTACATTAAAAGTTTATGTTTATGTTATCCTCAACTTATGTTAAAACTTTTAAACATATGATACAATAACATTAAGATAAAATCAAATATTACCTTTGAAATACAAATCGTAATAATTGAATATTTAATGTATCAGGTAAAGAATCTAATCGAATAAATCTAGTTGCGTCTTGCTTATTATTACATGTAGTACAATGATATTGATTTGGTCCTGTTAACTGCTCTTCAACCAAATATTTATCAATTGCTTCGCTTAAAGTTGGTGCTAGCTGTAAATCTAGTTCATAAAAAGTTGTTGATGTTTTGTGTTCAGTCCCACATGTTTTACAACTAAAAAAGAATTACATTAGATTTCTGAAAAAAATTTTTTTAATTTCATTGACTAAATAGGTTATAAAAATCTTTACCAATTAATGTAACTATATCGACCCTGTGTTAATTTTTGCAACATGCTTGTTAATTCGGCATTTTGTTGAAACTTGACTTCTATATGACATAATAAAAGTTTGGAAAATTCTTGAGCATCCTGCTGAGTTGTTAAATCTAATCCTAAAGCTGATGCCAAATTAATTGGATCAAGATATTTATGATTTCCAAACTGCATCATGGCAAAAATATATTGTAATTGGCCAACTGCAGTTCCTGGAGTATACGATTGATTTTCTTTATCTGCTTGCAGCATTTTCTGTTTTTCATCAGGATCATCTTCAATATTCCATTTAAATATAATTTTCCTGAAAAAAGATTTAGATTTTAAAATCTATTAAAAAATAGTCATTTTGATTTATCATGCAACGTACCTCATGTCTTCATTATGAAACCATACTTGAATTAAACTATTAACATAACATGTTGCACCAAGGTTCATTAAACCAACATATTCCGAGGGTTCTCGAAGTTCTCTTAAAGAACTTTCAAGGGTAACAACCTTCAGTGGTTGTGATTTAATATAAAATTCTTCTCCTAACCCAGTCAAACATCGTGGATTACTTGTGCAGTTTTTTCTATAAAAAATAAAATAAATATTTTATTTTTATTTTAATACAATAAAACTTTTATGACAAAATTTAATTAAAAAAATAAAGTAAAACATAACCATAATTATCAATTTCATAAAAAATTTCTTACTTGCAGTTTTTACATTTCTTTACAGTAGGTACAATTCGATAAGCGCATTCAAGATGATTCCTCGTAATTTCATCTGGAGATGTATTTAAAGTCCAAGACCAAGCTTGCTTTTCCAAATCTGCTTTTTTATCGTAAGGCATTTTCAACTATGAACAATTCCCACACATATAACAAAATTAATTTAAATATTATTCACTCTTAAAAAAATTAAATACTTTATTATCAATTTTCCTCTAACAGCAAGCATTATAGCAGACAAACTAACTGAATAATAAACAGCCGTTTTCTAAGTAATAAACTCAAAGATTTCACTTTTTACACTTGTGGTATTTTTATTTAGAGGGGCATATATGCACTTAAAAATAACAACTGCTTTACTTTTTAAAGACACTGCAAAAATTTCTTCAATGCAACCAAATAACAATGTATGCAGACAATGAACAAAATTCCAAGCACTAGAACACTAAACTTGGCTAGTTTATCACTGTACTGTTTCTAAAAATCAGTAATTTGAAAGAGTCTTTCATGTTGGAAGAACTTCCAGAATTTTAATAATTAGCCGCAAAAGAAGATCGTGAATTTGACAAGAGCGGCATCAAGATGAGGAGTCTGTTACATTACAGACCAAAACTTTTTCAAGAGGAAAAGGATTTTCATGAGAAGCGGGAGTGCAAAAAGCGGCGAACTCGTAAGTTGAACACACTAGGAATCGCAAGAGAGAGTATTCACTTACAAGCAGTTTGATTGGTTGAGGCCTTGAAAACCTACAACTGGTAGCTATGCTACGGACAAGATGAGTAGTCGTCTCTTACTCTTATATGCAGGCTCAGCAAAAATATGAAAAATATTTTTTCAAATCCTCGATTAATGTGATACGTTGAACGGTATAAAATTTTTTAATTTTTAAATATTAATACAGTTGTTCCAAATAATTACTAAAAAATTATGGAAATACGCTATTTCATGAAAATTGGCCACTGCTTTTGAATATATTTGCATTTTATTAATAATTATTACTATTAAATTTTTCATAAAGGACTGATAGTAAAAAGTAATGATCCAATTCTTCATCAACCTAAAGACAATAAATAATGGATTTATAAATGTTATCCAGTTATAAATAAACACTTCATATACATTTACAGGGTACCGGCGGTACCCGGTACCGCATTCTCCGTCAATTCCGTCATTTTAAATGTCATAATACGCTCTCATCCATGTATGAACTTCAAACAGTAGAACTTTAGAAGTAGAGTTTTATAGATATAAGCGTTACAGACCGTCATGAGGCGTCATGACGTAAGTTTTCATTGTAGATGGCGTGGTGCTTATTGTTGAGATTTCTAATTTATCAGCTGTAGTTTGCCAGCTACGTACCGTATGACGAATTTTTGTTGAAAGATAATTATTGTCTGTACGGCAGGTTGTTGTTGTGATAATAATGGATTGAGTAATTGTATGTTGGCGAGTTTTATTTATTTATTTATTAAGTACAATCAATTTTGAAAGCAATGCAAAGAATTTTATTTAAATTTCTTATAACCATTTCAAGTTATTTCTTATAACTTGAATAATTTCAAGGCAAATTAGAGACCTGGATTTTGATAGATAAAATAATGTTATGTCTCAGAATAAAATAAGTACGTTACTGTTATTACTCTATTTTTAACACAAATTTTAATTTTATTACTTATAATCATGTTAATTTAATTTATTATTAGTTGGGACAGATATTTTGTTGGAATTTCTAGAAGTTGCATTACACAATATTCTTTATTATAGAAAATTATATCCAGAAGAAATTTTTATTAGAAAGAAAATATATGGAACATTTACTTATGTTTCTCTTCATCCTGAATTAAATGAATACATAAAGAATATATTAACTTCCGTAAAAGATTTGGTGGAAAAAGAGGATAATAACTTAAAATCTATAAATGTAACATTTCTCAATGAGAATAAAATACCGATAGAAAAGTTTACTTTTCATCTTGATCGATTAAAAAGTAATATTTCAGAGTACGTTATTCAAACAAAATAAAAACTTTGATGAGAATATTGTATTAAAAATTAAAAACATCTTAGTAACTATTTTATTTCTAATTTTAGAAACGATTCATATTTTATAAAAACAGAAGAAGCATTAAGATCTTTGTGTTTAAAATTATCAATGTTAGAAAATTATCTTGAACCACTGCCTGTAAAGTCTTCATTTACTATTAATATTGTTACAAATTATGCAGCATATGTTTCTTTAACAGAAAATTCTGTTGGTGATAAGTTTCCATGGATTATTGATGATGATGTTATAGAAATACAAAATGGCTTATTGTTACCTATAAAAAATCTTGAAACAGATTATTTACATTTACAGTGTTTCGCTGTAGAAGATAAGAAGGCAAAAAATACTGCGTAATGTTTACAAGTTTCTGTTCAACAAAATATACTTTGTAATAAGTTTTACATTTTTCTACTATTTTTGCTGAATATGAGACATTCCTTTTTACATAAGTGAAATAGATTGTGTTTTTCCAATGAGTATCTTAGCTTCTGATAATTAGATCAATTAATTAATTTTAATTTAATTAATAAAATCAGTTATTAAATTACTTAAAACTCTAAAAAAAACACTTCAATATTAAATATGATGACTGATATTGGCGAAGAAGCTGCTGCAGCAGAGATACAAACCAGTAACAAAGTTCAGATGAGGTATTTATTTTCTACCATAAAAAAAATTAGTGTTTATTTTCAAATTAAATAAAGTATTTACTTTTTTTTAGCGAAGTTACAATAGATTTTTCAAAAGCTTTAAAGCAATTACCAGTTGGATTATTGCATACTTTTCAAAAACCTTTGGAAAATATAAAGCAAGAACTTAATGATTTAACGTAAGAGATTCAAAATTTACCAATAAAGCAAGAGAAAATTTAAATCTAAATAAAAATATTACATTTTTAGTTCAAAACAAGAAACATGTATTGTCCAAATGCAATTAGAAAATAAGAAATTATGCGATGTTCAAGATGATATAGAACTTAATGATTTGGTAAGTTACAGATTTTTTAAAGACTAATTTTATTTATATAAAACTAAATTTCTTTTTAATTTAAAAAATAGTTTTCAATGATTGAAACTTACCAAAAAAAATTGGTTAATATGAAAAAGGAAATTGTTACAATTCATGAAAGAACTTTTAAACTTAAAGTAAGTACATTTAAGTAATATAAATTTTCGTTTATATGTAAATATATAAATTATCTTTTTTAAAAAAGTGTTATTTGATTTTACATTAGAAAAGAGCATTGAGATTACAACAACTAAAAGAAAAAGAAGTTCCACATTGAAAATAACGAACTAAGTTTCAAGGGAACAATCAATTGTTTGACTAAGAATTTTCTAGTGATGTCAAGATACATCAATTGTTAAGGCAGACTTCTACAAAATAAAATAGTAAATATTTAATATTATATTTTTGTTATATTTTTTCAGTATAAAAATTTCTTTATCTATATTTTATAAAAATTATTATTTACAATGTGTAATTACTTTAAGCCCATACTATTTCCCACCTATTCTCAGAAGAGCATTGTTTTTGTTTTCCGCAGAATCTATTAAACGTGGTGTTAGCAGAAAATCCAAGGATTTCACGATCTTCTTGAATTCTAAATGTAAATGTTGATTCATGTGTGCCTATAAAATATCTAAAATAAAAAGATTTTTAATATGTTCATGACAGTTTTCTTATAATCAATTACAAATAAAAAATATACCTGGCATGTGAACATATTATTTGATCTATAATGGCAATACCTCCATCTTTGAATTTTTCTTTTATAGATTTAGTTGGCAAAAATCGAAATACATTAATGCTTGGTAATTTATTTTTTAGTTGATTATATTCTATAATAAAATTTAAAATTGAAATTTTTCTTTTTTATTGCAAATTTAATGGAAATGTATTTGTAATACCTCTTTCATCTGTATCACTAGCTACAAAGACAAGATTTAAATTCAACAATTTTAAAGTTTTTTTTATTTGAGTTGAAATATTTTCTATTGTAGGAGATGATGCTGAACGTCCAATTAAAAAATCTTGCCTTCTTAAATGAACAGCTAAATAAGGGCCTCCAATTGCAGTTCGTTTTTTCTAGACAAAAATATTATAGTAGAAATATAAAGCCAAGATAATTTAATTTTAAACACATAAAATTTTGTAGTTTTAATATTAATACTTTCTCCAATGTCCAATCTTCAAGTTTTTCTGTTTTATCATCCACATCATTTGAATTCAAATACATTATCCTAAACTCATTAGCAGCTTCATATAATTTGGAATTATAACGCATGCTTCTTCTTGCTTTCCAAAACTCACCAGAACCATAAGAATAATGTAGTGGAATTTCCATGTGATCAAACATTACTGTTCTAGATTAAAAGTAGAAACAAATTAATGAATTTTAAAAAATAATAATTTTTAAAATATAAAATTTAGAAGTTACTAATTAAAACAAAAGAACATACTGCTAAGATGCATTAAATGCTCACCTATAAATATTAGGCTTTAGATTTTGTTGCAAATCAAGTATCGTACCATGAAATGTAACACATTGAATTTGTCGTGCTGTAACATTAGCAAAATCCCAAAAATAACCAACATATGTTCCATTACTTTGTCTTCTGTAAGGCACGTCTGCTTTAGAACACTCAGATACAATGTTTTTATCTTCAAATTTACCAGTTTTAAACATCTCTTCATCATTTCTTAAAACATATACTATGTCAAGAATAGATTTTCCATCAGAAGATTGATATTCTATAAAAAATAAACAATATTTGTCAAGACAGAACTTTACATAAATATTGAAAATTGAAAATAATTTAAAGTAATATTTAAAATTTAATATAATTTTACCTTTTATGAACTCGTACATTTCTAGCACCGGAACATATTTTTTTAAACTATCTATATCAAAAAATTTTCCCCATGGCATTTGTGACTGTAATCCAACATCTTTACTTCTCCAATGAAATAAATTACCTTTTAAAAAGAAATTTTAAATATAGTAAATTAATAATATTTTTTGAATTAATAATCATTAATTCAAAAATTACCCCAAGGGGGTAAGACCAAATTCCATTGATAATGTTTTTCTTTGTCAATAAGTTGTCTCACAAAAGTAGCAACTCTCACATAAACATCCCTTCTAAGATTAAATCCTTCAGGTGCATTAACATCATAGAAAATGTACCTATACTTAATATATAACGTTATTATTTTATTTTTTATAAAAATTAAAAAACCATTAAGAGTACTAACCTTTTTGGAGAAAAATGAGATTGAAATCCTTCACATTCTTTATTATACTCTCCATTTTTTGAATAGAATTCACAATGTTCTGTCACATCATTAGCATGTATATTTATTGTAAAAATATATATATTGAGAAAGAGTAAACTAATTTTAAAAATCATATTGCACAATATTTATAAGATTTTTCTGTTTTTAAATTCAAATAGATAACTGTTGAATGTTTATCTAAAGCCTTCACATTGTTCAATATAAAAAAAAACTCGTTTATTTTAATTCTTGAAGAATATCTCTATAGCTTTTAAATTCTAACTATCTTGATAATGATATAATTATGCTTTATTTGATTCTTATATTATTATTCTGTCGATAAATGACGAATTTCAATAAAATATTTAGACCGAATCAGTTTTATGTTGATGGGTGATGCTGTTATGAATGTAGCTTAAACTTAAACAAAAGCTTTTTATAAGGATTGTATACCTATGTATAAAAGGAACTTTCCTTCCGCTCATAAATATATCTATTGGTTTTTTCCGCCAATTCATTTTTTTTATAAATAAATAAAAGAATTATTTTAATAATTACAATAATGCGCCTTCAAATTAATTTAACTAATATAGTTTTAAATTTAAGACTATTTTATTTGTACGATAATTGCTTATAAATTATAAAAAATTCGTATCACTACAAAGAAAATTTAAATTATAAGAATGCTTTCGCATTCTCACAATCCCCTTGCATATGCGTTATAGGATCTCGCTTCCCATGAATCCCATATCATATGTAGAAGCAGTGAGACTGCATATACATATAATGTATTAGTATTGTGGTCTGAAACGGGGTAATTCGCAGTATTCGCGGCTTCGTGCTATCGGCAGTCTATATACGGCAAACTTCACGGGAGTATTATTCCACTTGCTTATATGTATGCTGGTGTACGTTTAGAATATCTGTCGTGGTGTACACCTTTTACACGTGCGATTCATACTGGAATTATGCTTCTTAAGCTTTTGTTGTGCCGTTAATTTTAAATTATTACTTATGTGCTAACCGCCAGATCGAAAGTATAAACAGAAATAATGAAAGTTCTCTTGAGCTTTAATGAAACGCAGATAGAATTGTTATCAATGTGTTAGTTTATGTATTGTTTATTATGATTTCAAGTAGCTGATTTTTATTTAGACATCAAAATAAGTGAAAGGTAAATTCTCCAATCATTATATGATAAACAAATGAATATTGTAAATTGTAAGGTTATTTATATACATCAACAATTTGAATTTTTGCATAAAAAGAATACTAGAAAATTATAATGCAAATTTTTTAAATATTTCTTAAAATATATTTTTTAATTGTATATATAAGTCAAACTTGGTTTTAAACAAAATTATTCAGATTTTAATAATTAAAAAATTTAAATATGTCAGTTCAAATTTTGCCTTTGATTTTCTTTTACTGATTTGTACTTTATAAATTTTAAATTTCTCATTATAAAGTTTACAGCCAATATCTGTACGAGATAATAGATATCGACTTTAAATGAGTCATTTTCTTGTGGTTTCAAATCTTTACTGATAGATATAACTATGTTTAGTTTTATCTGTATGTAGAAGTAACAATATTTTAATAGTTTTCATAACTAATAGTTGCAGTAACCAAGTACCAAAATGGAAGAAGATTGGAGAAATCCCACTTTTCGACAAAGCATGATACGTAAATTGTATGATTAATTAAAAATCATTTTATTATCAAAAATACACTGATTAATCTATTTAGAAAATAACTATTTTTATTTTTTAGAGATGAGCATATGCAACAGTTTCAATTAGGTACCATGAAGAGTGCAACTGAAATGGAAAGTAGTGTATACAGCAAAGCTACATCAAGGGTAAAGTTTAGTTTCAATACAATAACATAAAAATAAAATTAAAGCTTTGATAAACGACTCGTATGATTAATCACAGTCAATTTTATTTTTAGGAGGAATATATGAATTTTCTGCATAGACTTTTTATGTATATAAAATCAAGTAACTATTCTTTTTTTTTAATGCATGTGTACAATAATAACTCTTAGAATACCAATGCAAATGTATCAATTTTATTTTTAGATGGTAAAAAACCTGTAAATGTAATGCCCGGAGCAAGTAATATTAATCCAGGACTTAAAGGTAAATTTTGTTCCATTTAAATATTAAATCTATCGAAACCAAATTGTGATAATAATAATTTAAATATTCAAGGTGCAGGTCAAAATCAGCAAGCCATGGGTCAACAAGTTGGACCAAGTGGAAGCCTTACAGCAAATTGTTACTATATTTTATTTATTATTAAACTTAAAATTTTTTTAATCAAGTAATAGAGAATGACTTTAAAAAAGTTATTCTGCAAAACTTGTATATATTAAACTCTAAATATAATTAAAGTTTGATTAGGTTTTACATAATAATTGACTTACAAAGATTTTTAAAAGACTAACTAAATTCCTGCACTGATTACAGATATAAATTTTTACAAAAAGTAGCTAATGTCAATATATAAATAAAAATGTTATTTTGCTTATTATAGTATTACAAAGTTTGAATCAACGTTCAGGACAACAATTGAATATACAACAAGCAATGCATAACAAATTATCTGGAGTGACCATGCTGCAAGGTCAACAAATGGGAATGAATCAAATGAATCAGATGCAAAATATGCAAGTAAATTCATTAATGGGTCAATTAAATCAAATGAACCAACGTAACCAACAACAACAAATGAGTGGACCCCAAGTAGGACCTAATGAAATGCAACAAGTTCAGGTATATAGCTACTTTTTACCTTCCACTTATTTAACATTTAGCTTTTCTAAATTTTGTAAAAAAGATAGTTTACCCTTATTAACGAATTTATGAGATTTTTTTCTTAAATACATAAAACATTTCTTAATACTTTCAGAATCAAATGCAAAACACAATGGGTCAGCAACTAGCAGGTACTGGAATGCCATCTCCAATGCAGCATTCAATGCAATCTGCAATGCAATCCCAACAATCACCATCACAGCAACAGCAACAACAACATATGAATCAAATGAATGTTAGTCAAATATCACAGCAACTTGGCCATGTACAGCGTAAGGTAAATAAAACATGTTTATTTTTGCAATATGATGATAAAATTTAAAAAGTATATTACTTGCTTCTTTTTTAAAATTCAAAATTGTTAATAAAAAAAATTATAAATAATTTTTTTAATAATACATGAATTTGTATTACTAGTCAGTTGACATAATGAGTTCTGGATATCCTGGACAGAGGAATCTCACACCCAATCAATTTTTAAGTCAAAGTCCTTCACCTTCAGTTCCAAGCCCTGGCGGACTTAATACTTCTGGAAGGTATTTCTTTATATAATTTCATCAACAATTTTTAATGTTATGTACTTTAATTAACCTTTATTTTAAGTAATCAAATGGTGCCATCACCTGCATTGGTTCCGTCACCCGGTGCTCCACATGCTATGCTCGGAGGTCCTCGATCTATGGGTAAATATACCTCTAAAACCTTTTTAACTTACATAGTGACGTATAGTTCTAATGTACGAAAATATTAAATACAATTTTCAGGTATGGCTCCATCACCAAGTAGTTCTTTAAATACTCCGGCCGGAATTATTGGAGGTGCTGTTCCGAGTCCAATTCAAGATGATCAAATGTCACAAGCTTGTAAAGATAAGATTCAAAAACTTCGCAAATATATAGATCCTTTAAATAAAATGATATCAAAAATGACTAACGAAGGATGTATGTAACATTTCTTAAGTTTAATTAAATTGATAATTTAGAAAGTATTTTCAACTATTTACTGTTTATTGTAGATACTGAAAAAACAAGCAAAATGAAGAAGCTTTTAGAAATTTTAACCAATCCTAGCTCAACAACCACATTAGATGTATTACAAAAATGTGAAATTGCGTTAGAGAGAATGGATTTTAAAAAACTTGAGGCTGCATCAGGACCCATAATTCCTTCTAGTTTAAAAGAACATCAATTTCTGACTCCATTATTAGAAGTAGTAAGCACAATACTACAAACTCCATGCGCTAATCACACTTTGTATAAAACTTTTGGTAACTGCGTAGAATCTTTTGCTGGACCAGAAATTAAGTAAGTAAATATTAAATATTGTCAGAATTAAGTTGATGGATTTCATAACATTTTGAATTTTGAATCTTAAATTTCATAATAAAATTCAATTTATTTCTTTAAAATTGACTTATAGAAACATGCCTCCGCCATTAAAGAGAATAAGGACTGAAGAAGCGCCTAATGAAATTCCAGATGTATTACAAGGAGAAATAGCTCGCTTGGATCAAAGATTTAAGGTAATGTCTAAAATTATATTTTAGATCTTATATATTACAGATTGGACCAAAATAATAGCATTTATTTGAAAGAAACAATTATTTCCATCGAATTCGTAAAATATGTTAAATGTTTCGTATTTAATATTTTATGTTGATTAATAGTTACTTGCACTTTCAAAATAATTTAAAAAATTAAAGTTTAATATTTTTTGCATAGGTAAGCTTGGATCCTTCAAAATCAGCTAGTTCAAAAAGTATCGAGCTTATATGCTGTTTAGAAGATAAGCATCTACCTTGTGTGCCTTCGATATCGATTATAGTCCCGGTTGAATATCCAAAAATTCCCCCAAAATGTTTAATGAGTGATGAACATCGTACTCCATTTTTGGCTGAAATACAGGAAGCGCTTAACGCTCGATTAGATAAATTACCGAGATTCTATTCAGTGTCACAACTTTTGGATACTTGGGAGATGAGTGTGCGTAAAGCATGCGCATCCAAAATTCAGAAACTAACAGTAGAAAAAGTTGCTACAACTTCAAACGCGAGTAACAATGCTTCTTCAACAGTTCAACCCGCAAATAACGTTAGTGCAAGTAATTCTGTATCTAACGGTGTTCCTACGAGTTTGATGACTACCGCAGCTTCATGAATATCGTTAAACGTGGACAAAAAATCTTTATAAAGATTGATTTATAAGTACGTAAAAATTTATTTTTTTAACAAAGAAGACTCATGTTATGGTTGCAAATCTTCCAATTTTAATGTTTCACATTTCTTTCTATGTCGTACTCACATGTACAATATTATAAAGAATTAACGTTCTTCCAATTTTTTAAAAGTTTATTTTGAATCTTATGTATAATGTAAGGGTGTTATAGAACTGAATATTTCTAATCATTGTTTAGATAGGCTCCCATTGTGATTCTTGTTACAGCTACATTTTTGTTTTAGATAAGTAAAAGTGATTTTAATTGAAAGATGTTTTGTATACAAATATATAAAAGAAATAAATAAATTTATTTTGAAAGTATTCTGTTTTTGTTCATTTATATCTTCCTTTAACTATCTTGTGCAAAAAATATTTAGAAATTTTGTACATTTTACATTGTTACAATTGACACTGAGACTATTAAAAAAAAGGTATTATAATTTTTTCAGAGAAGTGTCAACCAATTATATTCATAAAATAGTTATTTAAAGCTGCATTTCTCTTATAATTCGATAATCCTTTGAGAAAAAAATGTGCACTTAATGATTTAGTTTTATAAATTATATATCGCTTTTATACTTTAAAGTTTAAACTGACTCAAATGTTTATATCAAATAAATTGTAATTTATGTTAGCGATGGTTTTATATGATTTAAAAGAAGAACATTTATGTTAACTGTAAAATTAAGAAATAGCTATACCTTATAAAGAAGACAATGCGTTTTTGTTAGATCGTTAAATTAAATTCTTTAGATAACCATGTTTAACTCCTTGTGTAACTTCAATAAAGATAATCTGAGCGTTGAAACGTGTATTCTTGAATTGGTAAATTTGCATTTAAATTAATTATTTTAAACCATTACATCAATCTTTTAACAGAAGGTTTTTTCAAGGTTAAAATTTCATTAAAGAGAAAAGCAACGTCAATAGCTGTTCGATTCAATCCTATAAAACACAAAATACAAGTGGTAGATAACGGAATCGGATTCACAAAATATGAGCTTTCGGTTCTCTTTTCTGAAGATGATACAAACGATATAAAAGTCAAAACCATCTTTGACAAAATAAGGTATTTTTCAAATGCTGTAATTGTAACTTCAAAAAGTGAATTTTCTCCTCGCACTTACGTAAAGGTATTTTAAAAAATTTATGTGATCAAATATTATAGGAAAAGATTGATATTTCTAAATTAGCAGTTTATAAAAGCCATCTTTTATAAGGTCGCGAGTTCGGATAACAAATTTAAATTATTCCAAGGCTACGACAGACCGTCAAAAGGAACGACTGTAACAATTTACGAATTTAACTCTTCCAAGTGGAATAGTGAAGATAAAAATAGCTCCATTTCTTACGTGATCGCTGCTGTAGCATTTACAGAATTGAAGGTAATTTATTACGTTCGGCTTAATTCGAAAATAACCCTGTAATAATAAAAGCGCGCATATTCTTTTTTGACAACAGATTTCCTTTTCTTTGCGAAATGATGATCAAAATAACGTAATTTTGGATATACGTAAACCTCACAGCCCTTGGGAAGTCTTAAAGTACTTCAAAGACAATCGAACTAGTGAGTTACCTTTTGAAACCATATGTCAAATGATGCAGAAAAGCAATACCCTTTCCAATGAAACAAAATTTGAATTCAATCAAGAACCTATTCATCAGATACCTATTACTTTCAGTCCAAAAAACATGCATTTAGATAATGTATTAGATGATAAAATTCGAAAGGTAGATAATATTTGTAGTCCGCTTTCTGAATGGTCTGACTGGCCATACAGCCCTAAAAATAAAAATAATGCTATTGAAAATGCACTAACTGAAAAAATTGCAAATTCAAGTAGTAAAAATAATAACAATTCAACACATTTTAATATTAATAACGATAATTTGATTAATTTGAGTCAACTGTCTGTTTGGTCCGAATGGTCTTATCAATCTAAAGAATCAAAGACAAAAGTTAATAAATCGAAGAACGAGCGGAATAAATGTTTTCCGATTTCTTTCTATGAAATGCTCCCTTCGAAAGGATCTTCATGTCCATCCATTAGTATTTTCAGTAATCCTCAATTAACTCAGATTGTTAATGAAACTACAAGATATTTTCCGAATTTGGCAAATATAAGAATTTGTGATATGAAGCAAAGATACAAAGAGTGTAAAATATCTGGAAATACGATTAATTCTTTGCAGGTAATGTATAATAATAAATTAATACTTTTATACGTTGACAGAGTTATAGGACACACAATCCTATCATAACGCAGTTATTAGTGTCGAAGTTTAATATTATATTGAAATTTTTAGATTTTGAAACAAATAAATACAGAAATAGTTGTGGCCATTGCAAATGAAAACGGAAAAAAATTATTACTACTTATAGATCAACACGCGGCTCATGAAAGAATACGCTACGAATGGCTCATAGAAAGTACATTAATTATATTACACTTGTTGCAATTAATAAAATAACCCATAACATATCAATAAACCTCTTTTTATTAATTTATTTTGCAGTCTACAGAGAAAAAGGTAGTAACAAGTATTATTCAGTTAAATTAGACGAAGATTTAATCATATCAAATATTGAAAAAAAATTTATTCGGCTTTTGACTACTCATCAAGAAGCACTTGAGAGAGTTGGCATTCATATTAAATCTGTAATTGATTCAAATACCTGCGTGGTTGACACCGTACCTAAGTGTTTCATGAAAAGCGTAAAAACTTATAAACACGAGTACAACGTTTACAGATTGATGAAAAACGTTAGACAATTACTAATAGAAGTTGGGAAAGGTTTGGCTATATCTAGAAGTGTCTTGCCTCCTGTGCTTCCAATTACAATAAATAATGTCATAGCCAGTGAAGCTTGTCATGGTACCTTAATTCAAGTGAATTTTATTAATTTTTTAATACTCTAAATTAAGCGCAACTAAAATTATTTCAGAGGCGATTAAATTTGGAGATCCTTTGACCGTCAAAGAATGTACGTTACTGATGCAAGCATTGAAAGACACAAAAGCTCCGACAAGATGTGCACACGGAAGACCGTCAATAGTGCCAATAATGGATTTGACCGACTTAGAACGAAGAAAGAATAGTGGAAGAGTGAGTCTTTTCAATTTTAATTACATTAAGGTATTGCATCAATCGGTGCAAGTACGTGTTTATGTAAAATTTAGAATTTTATAACTTACCTGAAAATAAGTGATAAAAAACAAAAAATTTAATTTAAAAATTTTATTTGTTTCCTCGGTAAAAAAAAATTGATTTTAGTCTTGACAATGAAAAATTATTATACATTTGAGCTCACATCTTATAATTGACTAATAAATTTCATATAATACAGTCAAACAATACAATAAAGTCTTCGTAATTACGTATAATTCGGTCTCTAGGAAAAATATTTAAGGAAACTATAAATTTATTTACATGCACGTATTATATTAACGAATACATTATAATATAGTGTCGATAAAATTATATATAAAAAGAAAAGCGTCATCGTATCTTTTTTTGATATAATATTATATGAGATTACATCTACCTAAAAGAGTTTCTATCACTCAACTTCAGTTATCTTATAGTAGGAGTATTAGAAATTTGTCTCGCAGGACTGACTGCAAGATGCGAAAAACAGCCTATATGTCGGCGAACGCCGAGATGAGGATGTCCTTTCCGAAGTAGCTGACCCGGTTGGCGACAATTATGAAGTTCGCACCGCCCATTTTAACGGGGCAGACGGTGTTCGGTCGAGTGTAGAAGCAGAGGGTGTAGAGAGCCATCTCCAGTTCGGGCGAAGTTCCCACGAAGATTGTCGTGATCGGTTGCACAGTGTCCAGCAGCTTCGAGCGTCCCTTTACGATTGCTGCGTTCTGTTAAAATTCAACGATATATTTTTTAGTATACTTTTCAATTTTCATTCGTGATTGAAATTAGCGTAGAATGACTCGGGAAATCGAGCGATGACGTTAAAACATTGAGTACTATTATTAGTGCCGTAAGTAAGTTTTCTACGGCACAGCTATACTTTCACAATTCTATTAATTATCATATAAAAACTAATTAAAGTTATTTAGTTAAATTAATTCAGTATACCAATTCATAAATATATAAAATAAATATTTATAAATTTCGCAACCCGCAATCAACTTCTTAGTCGCATTATCAATTTAATCCATTTGAACAAATCTCCTTTCGAATCGCGCGCCAAGCCCGCCGCAATACTCACGGATCCAAGGTCCAATTTCTTGATGTAGCCAAGGTAGTTGAGATTCTTGGCCTCCTCCTGCTTGGCGAAGTAGATCCAGTCGTGCAGGCCGATGATCTCGTTGTCGAACTTCTCCGCGAGGAAGACGGTCTCGAAGCCGGAGCTGGAGGGCTCGCCGTCGATGCGCTTGAACTGCGAGAACCAGATGCGCTTGAGCGTGTCCTTGAACTCGTACTCGTCGTTGGGCACGTAGCCATTGTCGGCCAGGAACTTCATGGTCGTCTTCATGACGTCGGTGGACATGAAGGCTTCGAGGAGGTCGGCCTCCTCCTTGTGCTCCTCCGACGTTACGGTTTCTTTGGTCTTCACGTCGAGCTCGTAGTTGTCGTGTAGAGCGAGGACTGCCTTCACCGTCGGGATTTCGTAGGCTTCCGGCTTTACTTCCAACAGGCTGTTGAACAAATTGGGAGATTAGGAATTTCTTATTCGTTTAATGCAATTATATATCTTTTTGTAGTGGAAACTTTTTAGAAAACGTTGAGGCCTACGTGTATTGTAGTTATAGCTTTGCAGCAATAATTATAAGTTTGCTTAATTATGCATAAATGGAAGATTTATTTCAATGTACAAAAGAAAACATACTTGTGCCGCAGTTTTTCCTATTTTCATTTAGAACAAATAAGAAGCGTTATGACGAAAGAAATGAATCATCCTATTGCTAATACTAAATTCTTTTTTTAGAATTCCGCGTAGATTGAACGTATAAATTTTTACTGCACTCGACACATAATTTTGTAGCCACTTACTTTTCGGGGGCGTCGTCGGTGACACTGTCGTCCGTCTTCTGTCCCTGCACCTTCATCGTAATGTGCTTAAACGCGTTGTTCGTATCCTTGGAGTACAAGTCCTCGGTGGCCTTCTGCAGGTCGGCGTCCTTGACAGGGAAGTCGGGCACAGGAGGATTCTCGGGCGCGGCTTGACTAGGGGCAGCGGCCGCGGGAGCAGCCGCGGCATCGGCAGCCGGAGCGGCAGCCGGAGCAGCAGCCGGAGCAGCAGCAGGAGCAGCGGGGGCGGCGGCCGGGGCAGGCGCCGGGGCGGCGGCTGGAACCGCGGGTGCCGCGCCGTCGGAGCCGCCGGTGCCGTTGTTGTAGTAGTTGTTGTAGGTGATCTGAGTGTGCGAGACCGGCGGCACTACGCCGTTGTTGCTGCTGCCGCTCGAGCCCATGCTGTGTCCGTAAATTCCGCCTGGCGCGCGGACGAAAATCGGACGTTATTGGGGCAGTTTCTTTTTAGGTGGGCATGATTAGTGAGCTTCAAAACTAGACTCTTAAAAATTCGAGGCAGTCGTGAACTTTGAAAGCACTGGCTTTTCAAGATAATCAATATAAAATTAGGCAGAGCTCGACAGTTTGAAAAAAAAAAACTCACCAGGCAGAATCCTATTGACAGCGGCATTGACACCAGCGCTGACACCGGCAAAGACAAAGGCCTCCTTGGCGAGCTGACCGATGCCGGGCCTGGACGACTGCACGAGGACGGTCTGCGCGGCCGGCTGGCTGAAGGACGAGTGCCCGTAGGACGGATTGTAGCCCTGGCCGGGGGTGTTGCTGAAGCCGTGGCCGTAGCTGCCGCCGTAGTTGCCGCCGTGGTAGCCGCCGCTGGAGTAGGGCGGCGGATTGCCGTGGTAGCCGCCGTTCGAGCCGTAGGGCGGCGGCGCGTGGTAGCCGCCGTTCGATCCGTAGGGCGGCGGCGCGTGGTAGCCGCCCGAGGGGCTGTACGGCGGCGGGTTGCCGTGAGTGCCTGCGGGGCCGAGGGGAGGAGGGTCAGTCGGGGGATTTGAATTTTGTTGGGACGTGCGGCGTGCTCCTTTTTCATGCGCCGGGCTGGTTTTGTCGTGCGATGTGGAGCTTTGGATAAAGCTTTCTTTGGCTGATGTTTCGTTCGGAAATGTAACGTAAACGGATGGATTGCGGCGAATGGCGAACGACGGTTTATAATTTAACCCTCCACCAGAAAGCTTCGAAACTTTGACAATTTCTTTAATATACGATTCACAATTCGAAACTTTTGCGCGATTTCAATACTTGCTGCAAAAATATACCGAAATAGAAGAAGTTGGGCCAACCTGTGTTCGAATATCCAGGATAACCAGATTGCGTGTTGGTGGCGCTAGTCTTGGAGTATCCGGGATAGCCAGATTGTACATTGGTAGCGCTGGTCTTGGAGATTTGATCGCTCGATGGGGCAGAGGCCTTTGGATAGGTGCTACCACTGCTGCCACCAACCGGCTTCGAGTTCGGCACGTTCCATCCTATCGTTCCCGGGTTAGAGCCGCCTGTAATCACGCAAACGTTCGGATTCGGCGAAGCTCTGAGCTCGAATGCTTTCCTAAATCGAGTTGGCTTAATTGGATTTAGGAGGGTTTCGGGGAGTTTTGCTCCTTCGCGTATCGCAGATGTAGTTTACTTTTACCCCGGTATATTTGTTCGAATTTTACAAGTGTAATCAAAAGTGATGTAAAATCTGACTGGTTGCTATTTTTCAATTTGTTTATATAAATTAAGTAGAGGATTAAATTATGTGGTTGTGTTATATTGATGCACTGAAATTATTTCAAGAATACTTACAATGGCACTCGTTACCTATCTTTTTATGAACATGAAAATGAAACGTACAATTATTATAATGATCTTGAAAATATTAATTTACAGATTGGAAATGAAAAATTAAGGTTTGAAGTATTCGAGAATTATAAAACTATAGATAATATTTCATAGTTTGAAAACCAAGATCATTAATATATTTTAAATGAATTGAAATCTAAATAAAAAAAGCATCCTCAATATTTATTTTGTCACTTTCTGTTGCACTCCAATCTCAATGAAAAATTGAGAAAATCATTTAAACTACAAAATTGTCATATTGAGCTTCGTTAAAAAATGCTCCCTTTCTTACTGCGGCGATGATTTGCTAATCATTTCAATAGCAATGAACCGTAACTCGTTTAAAAGTATTTATTGAATATGGGGGAGCAGGTCATCATGCCGTGTTCAAATTAAACTAATAAGGCAATTGTTTGATCGCTGCTATCGAGCGTTAAATATAATTGATGCGTTGGTGCGCCGCAATTGCAATCGAGCAATAAGCGGAAAATGAAACGATTGTGAACTCTACAGAAAGCAATGAACGGTGTAGCAACAAAAACAAATTATGTCATTTGTCACACAATTTTTCCATTCCTCTAATCCCTGCCTCTTAAGTATCAATTAATTACGAATTTAAAACCAAGCTAATTTAGCTGCATAATTATATTTTACTTAATTCTCTTTTTGTTCCCTAAAATTTTGAAAATCTCATTTCATTCCCCAGACAGTGCAAAAATCATCCTCGGCGACGTGCATGCACTGAAGCGCGATAATAAGGAACATTTCCAAACAGCAAATGATTAGCGCGACTGATTTCCATTCCGAAATAAAAAAGGCACATCCTTTTGTTGCCAACAAAAGGTTCCTCTCCGATTGCGGTCGACTGGCTTCGCGAAGGCATAACGAGCGAGCGATAACAATCGGCCGCAGCGCCGCGCTCTTCGGTGCAAAATTCATGCGTTATAAACTCACCGCTGCTGCTGCTGCTGGGCCTCTGCTGCGTCTGCGGCTTGCTTTTCGTCGAGTGGGACTTGGACAGCAGTCCCCAGCTGCCGCCGCTGCTGCCTCCGCTGCTGCCTCCCCGTCGGCTGCTCTTCCAAGCGTCGATGTCTCCCGCTGCGGAGGCGAGAACGAGACAAAAAAAAAAAAAAGAGAAATAGTATGCGAGCACGGAGGCGGGGAAGTAGTCTGGTTTGGATCGCGCGGCGCTTTGTAATGAAATTCAGAGCGCCTCGTTATACAAGCCACAATTAATGACTCACGGGCGGAATCGCTCGAACGCGGAGATCCTAATTCGCGAGCTGACTTACTGTTTATGGACACGTGTCGGCTTGTGTAACTGATGGAGATCTGCTTCGCTTTTCGTATAGAGAGATTTTGTTGTTTTTTTTTTTTTTTGTTTTATTGTTTGTTAAGGTTTTTTTGATGGTTAATGCGTTCGCATTTCATTTATTGTTGTAAAATTGATGAATTATATTGAAACCATCTCGGAGTTTAAACGTGAAAAAACTTCCTTATTTGTGTTTCAATTAATTTGGAGTAGGAAAATTAGCAAATTTTGCCTTCAAAATTTGTTTCATAATAAAGATTTTTGTTTGGTGAGAAATCTAATTTTTTCTACTTACGATTCACATCCCGGATGACAAAAAACGAAAATAATTAGGCTTGCTAATCTTTTAGTCAATCATATAAATTTATTGTATGCAGTAATGATGCATTAAACTGTGAACATTCAATTTTATTATTTGATAAGATTCTAAAACGAATGCAGGAAAACCGACATGTTAAAACGACTCAAAGGTTTATCATAATGATTTCAGAAGCTGGTAAATGAAACGTATATGAACTAAATTCATTTTATAATACATATTTATGAATACAAGATAATATTGATTTATACGGCCATTAAGATTTTTTAATTCCATTTTTCAAGGAAGTTTTTATTTCTTCTTGGTATATCAAGATTGAAATCTATATGCAATAAAATGAAAATTGTGGAAAATTAAAAATCCTGCTTCTTTGAACCGTTAGATCGTACCATTTCAAACAAATTTTTCAACAAATAAGTTAAATTTGTTATGGGAAATGCGATAAAAAAAATTTATTACAAATCGCTAGCACAACTATTTTAATATATAGCGTATGTAGATTTTCTAGGCTAATTTTCCAGAATACATTTTCTAGATATCGCATTACTAAATAAATACCAAATCTTTAATGCTCTCAAAGAAAAAAATAACTTAAATTCCGAATGCTATTAAAAAATTGATGTAATAAAATAATTTCTATAAAGAATATAATGAACTTATAAGTAGTCAAGTATGCGATAAGATAAGAATATTCTTTTTAAAATATGGAAATGAGATTCTATCGTGCTTTCAAAACCACCTTTAAGCATTAATTTGCACCATTCTAACATTTCGAAAGTGTCGTAATTTTGCCAAGTACCTCCAATTTAAACCTAATTGAAAACAAATCTACGGTCTTCCCCGCCGGGAATCACGCGCACCCCTCAATCTCCCAATCATCAGCCAGGCGCGGGGAACTGCCGGGCCACCCCACATCGATCGCAGCCGCCTAATCGTCGAAAATCATCGACAGCGGCCGCAATCATCGCCGATCCGACGCGTTTTCTCGAGCGCCAGCCGCGCCGGTCGCGCGCAATGTCATCTCGCGCGGCTGGAATCGCTCCGAAGCCGTCAAGTGAATAATGCGCGTGGAAAGCCAGCGTTTATCTTTACGGGCGGCTCGTTATGTCGTTACTTAAACTTCCGCGCCGGGCAGTGCCGACTTGCGCCGCCGCGGACGACGCGGAGTGTTGACGCTCTGGATTCTTTTTTTCCTCGCGCGAAACGCCGGACTTTCGCTTCTGTGCGCGCGCTCGCTTTGGCGTTTCGCAATGTCGACGATGCGATTTCTAGTGGGAAGCCGAATTTTAGAATTGTTTTTGATACACGATGAAACTGAAGGCTGAAAAGTTGCTTTGTCCGATCTAATTAGAAGCAAGGCTTTGCGATTTACATAAAGATATGTCAGAATAATCGTTGTGTGGTCGAATAGACGTACAAGCAAATTTTTATTTTTATTATTATTATTATAAAAAAAAAAAACCAAGTAGACACAGCTATGACGTATTAGAATATTACAAACTGGTAGAGTATTACAGCATGAAAACGTTTTGTATGAGTAACTTGTGCAATGTCAACATAACAATAAATTACTATTTTTTTTTCTTTTTACAAGCTTTTATTACTTCTGGCAAAAAGTTTTACGCCCGCATTGATCCCGCAAAAAGAGGAAAAAGAAAGTTTTCTTTACTTCGATTTTTATCCAGCTGCACGTATTATTTGGAACGAAAGTTTAGATCTTTTCTTCTTGAAGTTTCTCTTGGCGATTTTGCTCGTTAAATAAGATCGATGTGAAAACTAGACTAAGGCAGTTCGCCATGGTGTCAGTCAGCAACGTTTCAAAGAAACAAGAACGTCGGTGCATTTGAATAGCACAATCTACTAAAAAACAGGGTCAATTTTCCACTTTGACAACGTATTTTAAGCAACCCATATAATACTTTGACATTCATTGAAATGATCATGAACCAAACAAGGCATAAGTGTCATCCTGTTTACTTCTAACGAAATCCAAACGTACATAAATTCTCGTGGTTGCCAAGCCGACAGAATCTCGGAATAAGATCCCACATCTTCGTCCCTTAAATTACTCAAAAATCTAAAATACGCAGCAAAAAAAGAAAAAAAATTACCAGAAATCAGGAGCAGCAGCGCGAGGAGGAGAACGCTAGTCAGGTGCGTCCGGCGATTCATGTCTCACTCTCGGCCTCCGACCAATCCACAGTGCGCGAACTATTAAAAAACAAGCCAGCAAAAAAACGAAGACAACGTCCTCCCGTGTAAAAAAACTCTCGGCTCAAGTGTATATACGAGGACAGGGAGAAGGCTCGTTCGGTAGCGTTCGCGCGCAGTACTGAATCGTCACTGAGTGGGAGACGCCGGAGGGGCAGAGGATATACACGCACACGTCGGCCAGGCAGTGGGGCGCACCTCGGCGTGGCTCTCGTCCCTGACCGTAGCTCTTTGTATGTGGATTAACCGCTGCCGACCGACGTGCGCGACCGGTTCCTCGTGCGGGCTCGTCGTGGAAGCTCGGACGGGGATGCGGTCGGGAGATGAAAATTTACGGCTTATCTCGTTTTTCTCTTCGAAGGGAAAGAGGGCAGGGAATACATCTGCCTGCTTTCGATGTAACGCAAGATTTTACTTAAACTGGAGACTTCTGCGATTTATTTGAATGAGATCCAATTGTTTGGTCAATTTGAAAATGTATAATAGTTTAAAAAAGAGATTATATTTTCCGATGTAACTTGATATAAAACCATTTTAAATTCTTATTTGCGTTTGAAACACCACGAATATACACATTTTAGAGTATTGACATTGAACGTGAGATGCAATTTTAAACACTAAATTTGAAATTCATTCTTTATATAAGTTCATGACATGCGATGTATCTTAAAAATAAATTTTAAATCTCAAGCTAAACTAATTCTATTTTATTTCTTTTAAATTTTTTTTAAACAGCTTTTCATTATTTTATTGAAATAACTCTTATTCGGTAGTTCTCTTTTTTCTCTAATAAGGAATATTTTTTAATATTGGATTCAAGAAGATACATCATAATTTCTTCCGTTTTTATGGTTTTATAAAAAATATTTTTATAATTATTTAACATCGATTGGCTACTTACTAATCTGCGATCGGACCAACAGCTTATAAAGGCGAACCGCCTTTGCAGAATTCCCAACTGAATCTAATGTAAAATATTGTATTACATATCGTTAAAAATAATAGTAGAAATTAAAAACCTTAATTTTTCAAAAAACTTTTATGCACCACGTAAAAAATCTTTATATTACGTATTTTTTAATATTTTTTGAACGTTGAATAATGATATAATTTTAATCGCTTTCACCGTAATTAAAAATTTGTTCTTGCCACGGCATAACAAAGCAAAAGCACATTGCTCTGTGTAAACATTATAGGTATGATTGTATAGCGATTTGCTCGATGCCATAAGGTAACTTCCACGAAAATGCAGAAAGAACATTTCATAATCCACAGGTGACTCACAGTCGGTGCCTAATCGGTAAAGCGTTCTGCGAACCACAGTGCCGCACAATGTCTAGACCCTTTTTAAAACTCGAACCGTTGTACGGTAAATTGTGCTTGAGCGCAATTATGCATCTCTGCGCCAAAGTCCCCGCGGTACTAATCTACTATATCCGGCCGTCGCAATCCGACACGAGTGTGTGAGTGCACTTCGATGTACCTGTCAGCATCAGATTGCATTTTCTTGCTCAGCCGATGACTCAGCGGGTGCCACGCTTCGCTTTCTCTTTTCCCTTCTTGCTTCGGGACGTTATCGACTTTAAATGGTTATTGACCCGAACTCAAAGCGGCCTTCTTGCTCTATTTGAATAAAATTTAGTTTTTTTACTGGCTGTCTGTCGATCAGTTATGGTACTGTTATCACAACTTTATTTCCTTATTTTGATCTATTTCAAGTTATAATATTAGCGTTAATTATGTATAAAATCTAATTGTTTTAAGTGCATTTAAATAACGAATTGTTTTTGTTGCAGAAAAAATTGAATCTTTTTAATTTGAAGAATCAAACATTAAAAATAAAAAAATAGCAATATCTACGTTCATCTTACGTTCATCCTGAAGATTTTATATCTGAAGAAATATTATTAATAATCTTTTAATTAATGTTTAATGCAGGCTTTATAAGCTGTCATTTTAATTTGATAATAAATTGCAATTACAAAATGCTTATTTTCGTTAAATTTATGCTAAATCATTTTTAAGAAAATCAATTTTATGCATCAAACGGTAAAAAAACATAAAGTAACAAATGCATATTTATTTTTGTAACAAAATTTAGTGAATATCAATAAATAAAAATCGACGTATAATTATAAAAATGTTCACTTTGTGAATAAGTATCGCGCAAAATATAAAATTTATCAACTTCTTCAATCACATACATTATGATGATTCTAGATAAAGAAAATTTATAAGGTTTTATTTTCTTCCTTCTCTATGTATTTGTCAAGGACAGCTTCACTGGGATAGTCAGGAACAGATAGTTGCCTGAAACCTTCTTCATCTACAAAGCAAATTTCATGACCATCCTGAAAGTTCAAAAATAATAAATTAATATTTCTAAATATTTTAAAAATTAATAGCATTAATATGTAAAAAGGAAACTTACTGGATCAGCTAAAATTATGACTCTTACAGTAGCCTTGCCAGGTGTATCAAGACTAATCAAATCTGTTAAAATTTTGTTATTGCTGCCTTTAATCTTTTGACGAATTCCTTCTTGTTCTGCCTTTGGTACAGCAAAAGCTATACGTCCATAAGCTTTTGCATGATTTACCTCAGTGCCTACATAATAACAATTTTAAATGTTAAACAACAGAAGTAAGTAAAAACATTAGAGAAATATAAATAATTATTTTACCAATATCCTTAAATTCAAGTTTGGCTTGATTATTTCCGTATTCTAATACTGCAATCTTATCTTTCTCCTGGACAAGTTTCATTTCCAAAATATCTTTCCAATAAGCAATACTGCGCTTGAGATTTGAACTTGATAGAGATACTTTCTGAACTGGATCTAAAATACATGCATTGTCATGAATAATAATCAGAGATAATTATTAGGAAATGAGATTAGATTACATCAATTTATGCAATATAATTAATCATCACAATTCAATATATATATCAATGTATACAAACCTTGATCAACAGGTTGTGGCTCATTGATGATATAGTACTTGTAGCCACCTGGTGCTTCTAGAACATACTTTCCATCTTCTTCCTTGATAGGCCAATTATGTGCCTTGGCTCTCTCAACAGCTTCCTTCGAACGAATAGTAATTCCTTGAAAATCATTTCCAGATTCATAATGACTCACTCCATAGTTGTAGGTTAGCTCGATGACAAAATGACTATCCTCAGGGCCATAACCAATCATTGTCTTACTCCAACGATTCGCGTATGGTCTGCAAAACACAAATTTATGAAAATAATACTTTGTAAACTTTTGCAGCAAATGTCAAACTTACCCATTGCATGCAGCTTCACAGCCCTCAGTGAATTCTTCATGTCGCAATACCTGTCCAATTAAACCGAATTAAACCAATGTCATTGTTAGAATAAAAAAACAACAAACAGTAATAATCAGACCTTCATTCCAAGAACTTGCCGGTAGAATTTGGCCGTGAGCTTGCGCTCGGCAATTTTGAAAACAAAGTGTAAAGCTCGTCCGTTTACCATTTTCTATTTCTTGTATAATAGCGAACTATTTGGATTACGTGCGTTCCAATTGCAAGTCGCGAAGACACTACAAAGCAGATCTATAATCTTGAGATTCCCTGTACTGGTGACGAACGACTAGTTTGCACTGCGATGTCTGTTGAGTGTTGCAGCGCTTTTTTTCCTTATCTCCGGCAAGCGGCTTCTGTGTGTATACAAGTGGAACGCCGGTAATTAACTTGTACCCACCGCTTACAACTTACAATGCGGCGGCGAATATAAAGGTATAGCTATAATGCCTCTGTCCTCCACCACTGTCTGTCTGATCAGGTCATGTGATCGCGAAACCTGTCGCGCCAAGATGACCTTGAGCCGTCAGATAGATGAAATCGTTAATTAAAAATGCGATAAAAATACTAAATTATTGTTACTTCCTTCTTGTGACAAAAGTTCATTGATTATATTTTATAAATTAAAATTGATAAACGGTTTATCAATTGAAAGAATTTAAATTAATTTTATTTTTAGGATAAAAAAAGGTGATCATTGTTTTTTCAATTATTAAGAATTTTTAATATTATTTTTGCAGAAACAAAAAATTTTCAATTCAGTAAATGCGCGATAAGTCTTTTATAATGTTTAAAATGAACAATTGTGCTACCGCATTACCGGGATAAAATTACAAAACAATCGTAAATTTCAGTCACCCAGATTCCCAGATAACATTATCCCATCAAATCTTCGGATTGTCGAAGATCGTAAAATTGTATTACCGTCTAAAAATAAGTAATTTATGCTAAGAATACATTTTTTAATTTTCGACTAGCACCTAAATACAAATAAATTATTATTTGCTGTAATATGTACGGATGTTATTTATTCTTATTTTATATATTAATAGAAAATTGCTATTATCTTTATGCAATATTGAGAACTAATATTTTTACTCATTTAAATTATTTGTTTAAATTAACATTAATTAATTATAGATACTGAAAATTATAATTTTCCCGCACTAATTTAGTCGATAACTAAGATTTCTTCTCTATACCGGCTCAAATCCACACGTTAATATATATATATATA
>JAWWEM010000054.1:2721112-2756242 GCA_035582935.1 Ormyrus thymus | reverse complement strand
CGTTTATAAAAAAGACTTCATGACCAGTATACTATATATATATATATATATATATATATATATATATATATATATAGCATGATACATATATATACGAGAAATTGAGTTTGATGTCAGGATCTGATTACTTAACAATCCGTCACTGCCGTTGCTCCCCTCTCTTTTCGAAAACAAATAGCTTTCATCGACAACAGATAGGCTTATTTATAATTTATTGTGGTGAATATTTTTTGAGCGAACAATTGAATGATGAAAATATATTATTTAGGAAAAAAATGCAGGGGGAAAAGTTGTCATGATGTTACTCCACTCTTATTTACTCCATTTCTTATTATTTTCATATACTGTAAACAAGAAATTTCAAGTTAAAAAATTGTTGTTAATTTCGATACATTTTTTTTTTTTATTGTAATACTACGAATGCTTAATAAATATTTTGTACAAACCAAGTTTTAAATTGTAAAAATTAGATTATTTCTCTGCCTGCTTTAATTTTTATTTACAAATATAATAGTTTCTATTCCGCCTAAAGTATGATAAAATTCACTAAACTATGCTGTAATAACAATATTATTTTTGTGCAATAATGATCATAAAATAATCTTTATTATTTATTTAATTTTATCATTCTTTATTAACGATGAATTTTAATTCTTTAGATGGTGTAACATGGCAACATGCTTTTCCTTCAGTATAGAATATTAAATAAGCTCGCATACTGCTCTTAAAGGAGCTCTACTTTCTTCTTTCATACAATAGAATAGGGCCTCCTTTATTATTGATGAGCTGCATCGTGAGCTCTCTTGCGCTTCGTTTTTTTTCTTTTAATGCATTCAAAGGAGACTAGTATCATTCATAAACGAGCGTTAAAAATGTGTCTTAAAAATATAAATTGTCATGTCTACTACGTCTCTATCGATTAAATGCATAGATAAAAAAGGAACGAAGGCACTTTTAATTTAGATTTTAAGTAGTTGAGAAAATAAAAACATTACTAGAAAAAGAATTTAAAGATCAATTTAAAAATGAAAGTGATAGGAAAGAAGAAAATGTGAATTATTCAATTATTCTCAGTCGAGCTGCGAAGAAATTGAGAAGAGAAGGGAAAGTATTTCGATACGATTAAGAATCTAATGCGCTTTTTGTTTCAATTTTGACGACGAGTGCAAAGTGTGCAAATTGTTGCTTTTCGGCTTGCGTATAACATGGCTTTTTGTGATAATGAGAGCGAGAACGTGCAATGGCTTCCTTAATGATAAATCTGCATATACGTGAATACCGGGTTTTTGATAGAAGCATGTGTTTTTAAAAAATTTTTTAGGAATTTTTTGTAGGAAACACCAGATTGCGTAGGATCCAAAGAAATTTAGGATTTCGATTTATGTAACAGTGAACAATTGCCTAAAGACAATGTGATTATACTTGTTAAATGTTCGAAAAAACAAGAATAAAAAGAAAAAGTTGCCTTAGCTAATATCCGCATTCTCGCTCTTAAAGTACTAACTTTTGGCACGCTAATTGTTACTTAAATTATAAAAGTATCACTAAGACATACATATTGCCATTGTGCTAATCTGTGCACTGAATATCCTTTTACTTTAATCATCTTGCATGAAATAATGAGTGTTACACGCAGCCGAGATTTAACGAAAAAAACAATACTAAAAAGTACTACACAAACTCATGTTATATCGATAAATCGATGTCCATTTATGTCTATTTATTTAATAATGCGAAAAGCGTTGAGGAATGACTTCTTACCGAATCCTGAAAAATTATCGGGCTCGGGCTTATTGTTCTTGAAATCTGGACGGGTAGTAGAACTTTGAATCAAGATTTGTATCAAGCAGGTAGCTATTTAATTCCTTGAATTATATTACATAATATTTATAAAAATATTGTTATATTATTTTTATTTGACAAGTAAATACTTAAATCAATTAGCAATTTAATAATCGTGCAATTATAGCCTAAACAAAAGTGCAATGAAATCTTTTATGTTGTAAGTATTAAAGACAATAGTGTTACGGAAAAGGGTACTGTTATGGATGGTCAATTTTGCAAAAATTAATCTTAGACTATACATGAATTTGAAAATTGTACAAAACAAAAATTAAACGAACTTTTTTCTTTTTAAATACAAATAATAATTATTAATATATTATAGTAATATTATTCTATAATAACACATTGAAATATATCATAATGAATTACTTATATAACAAACAAAAAACTTACAATTAAGTTTTAGAAAAGCTATTTTTCGATATTATTATAAATGTTGAAGGCTTAAATAATCAACCATTTTGATGCAACTCAAAGAAATTTCTACTCGTCCAAGATTTACAAGCAAGCGACAAGCGCTAGCTCTTCGGTAAGAATAACTATAGCGAAGATAGAGAAAAAGTGAGAACGAGAGAGAAGAAAAAGCGAAAGAAAAAGAGAGAATTGCGATTATTTTTCATAAAAGAAAATAAACACATGCGAAATTATTCTAGAAAGTCATACTGCTAAACTTGCTGATTAATCATACACAACTGTAATGCATGGATTGTAAAGTGTTAAGAAGGAGGTCGATATATTTTCGGTACTTTATGTGTGAATGTATATCGTGCATCTATGTGTACAGCATTTTTATTTTATTTTCGTATATTAAGCTTTTCTAATCTTTATCTTGCAAAGTATGCATTTCTTTTATATGGTGCATTTAAAAATAATATTTTACTCTTTTTAGAAGATGCCTTTTTTTAGGTATTCAACCCTACTTTTTAAATTAAATTATAGAACTATAATACTTGATTTATTATTGCTAGCATGATTATTAATACGTCGTATCTCGCTTTCATTCATTAACATCATTATTATATATCATTATTATAAGTAAGCATAATCAATTTAAATGTATTTTAAAAATTTGTGATTTGAATCAACCTCCTTCGATACGCTGTTGAGAATATCGAGAGAACGAATGATAAATCCAGTTAAGCGACGCAAGAATTCTCTAGAATAGATTTATTTAGATTGTACATGCAGGGTGTAGAGAGGCTGTAGCTATGGAGTACTATCAATTGTATTACTTACTACCATTGAATTAAAATTAATTTACGACAAGTACTTTTATCCAAATGTTTTTATTATCCTTATCCAATGAAAAATTGTACTTAGTGTCACAGATTTATTTAAAATTTAGAAGAATATGTAAAAACAGTATTTCAGCAGAGCTGCCAGAAGGGCTAATAAATTTTACTAGTTCTGTATAATTTTTACAATAGAGTATTTCTTTAAATCTTACAGGTTGAAGAGATGCTGCAGCAATATATAATAGTCAATTTTATTATTTACTACCATTGTATTAAAGTAGACTTATACACTTTTTACATATATAGAATAATTTAAGAATTTCTATGTTATATTTATTTTATCTGGTTTTCAAATTAACGAATTCTCGCAGAATTGCATTGATTGATTTTTTTCATAAATTTTATTAACGTGAGATTTTAAAATAATTCATTTCCTTGTTCTTATCAAATGCCGACGAAAGGGATAATCGGGATCAATATCCAAATGACAAAGACATGGATCGTTCATGTTTCCTGCATTAGGTCTTGGGCGTCTGTAAAATACATAAGAAGTAATAGTTACTTGTGTATTTCAAAATTTAATTTATTTCATTAGAGTTAGTCATTCACCTTTCTAAAGCTACTTGCTTTAAATGGCTCAGTTTTGGCTTCAAGTAATGCCTTTTCGTAAGTGATTTCCGAGGACTCTTCAAAGAAGTCATATAATTTTCACACTCGACAGCCTCCATCAGACCAGTTTTTGTCGCGTTACCATAATTTTTAGAAAGGTCGAGCTCTGGTATCCATTGATCTAATCTAACAAGGTAGTTTATTAGAAATTGACAAAGTAGGCACAATTCGATTTCAAGCTATGCGCGTGCAGCTACTGCCGTAGACTCATTAACAATACATTCATGGAGTCTATCACAATCTCATTTCATTTTCACAATTTCTAACGGAAAAAAGTATAAAACTTTATGACACCCTGTGATTTTGGATATAAAAGTGTCCAATGCTGTATGTTAAATGCTATAAATATGAGTTTAACAATCTAATAAATAGTTGCGGTATGTACCTTGAAGAATATCTTCGTGTCCGAGGACCACAAAGGCCTGTCGGCAGGATACGATAAGTCAAATCGTTTGTGGTAGAAAAATTTCTAACAAAAGCTGTGCCGGGATATTCCAATAAAAATTCCGATCCTATGCCTTCCTATAAAAAAAAGATAAAATTTCATTAAAATTAATTTCTGCGCTATAACAAGAAAGGATCTTTTTTATTAATTAAATTTTGCTCCTTAAGGCTCATTGTACACATGCATAATTCTTAGTTTCAGTTCAAAAGGGCCTGAAATGGACTTGGACTTACAAAAACGTCCCTGTAATAAATTATTCAAAATGATGAAATTTACGAAAATATTTTAGTTTTCATTACTATAAAAAAATATTAAAGAATTAAATATTTTAACTGAGCAAAAATTATTAATATAAAGAACATTGCAACTTCAAATCCCTTTCCACACTATCTGTAGACACTCCGTTAAAAACAATCGACTGGCAATCTAAGCATCAAGCACAACGTTTCCCAAAAGCCGCCCCTCACCCTCCGCCAGCACTTTCTCCCCGAGCGTCGAGACTACAAGAAAAAACTAGCCAAAGAACAGCCCGCGGCCCGCACTCACTCGGCCCCTGGACCTGATGTCCTCGAAGTGGCGCTTGTCCTGCTTGAGGTCCGGATTCGGCTTGCAGGTGTAGCTCAGGTCGTAGAGGGTCCTCCAGTCGTCGGCCGGAGGTTCGTACTCGGCGCGCCTCTCGTACCAGTCGCCGACCAGCACGCCCGGCGCGTACCTCGCCTTGGTCGGCTCGGCGTCCGAGTCGCCGCCCGCGGCGGACCTGCGCTGGTTCCTGCTCGAGCCCTCGCAGGTGGTCTCGAGCGTCTTGGACAGGACGTCCTCGATGTCGAAGTTCATCGAGACCATGGCGGGGGAGGGGGGAGGCTGTACTCCCGAGTCCGGGGCTCGGGCCTCAGAGGGGAGTCTGTTGTTTTTTTTTTACGCTTTTTAGCTTCGCGGAAATCGGTCTGTCGCGGGACGGGGCCGGAAACAATTGCGAAGCGCAGCTGCGCGCGGGGGTTAGGAAGCTTTGGCTTTCGAACTTGCGATCCAGGTGCGTGCTTTGTGGTTTTTTAACGGACCGCGAGGGCATTCTTTCGTTTTCATCAGCTTGGTCATTATGCGCGCTGCCTTTCCAGTCTGATCAAAGTGAGAACAATTATTTTTAGGCTTGATAAAAATGATTCACGCGGTTTAATTATTATAAGATATTTTTTGTTCAAATGAATTTTGCTCTTCGTCGAAATTGATTTTTTGAAGCAATATTACATCCGTACGTGCAACGAACTCTTTTATGCAAGGTATTGAAAATTACAAAATTCAAAAAATATTTATAATACAGAAAGAATGAAGATAAAAATATTCTTGTATATTTATTAGATAATAAAAAGTTCAATAATAATACAGGAGTTATAAAAGTAAGTAATAAAATAAAAAACGTTGCCAATATTCAGAAATTAGTATATTACGCACCTAGGGAGGTAAAATGACAAGCCCATAGCACGTGTTTGACACCCGAGCCGAAGGCTCAATTTACACGCGCTATGAGCTTACCAATACTTTACCTCCCTAGGTGCGTAATATACTATTTATTGTTTAGATTATTACAACAGTGAACCTTAATTTAAACGCCAAGATTCATTTAAAATTTTATTTATAAAATTTTATTCATCAATCTTAGAAAAAAACCTGAAGCATACTAACTTTTTAAACCTCTTATAACAAAAATACTAATCAATGACTATTAAACATTAATTTGAAAAAAGAGGTAAGTTTGTCAAATTTTTATATGTACTATACGGTTTGAGATTACAAATATTACTGTACTGCGAATACTGTAAGCGTGAAGAATTTCGAAAACATCAGGTAAAAACCCAAAAATTATGAACTATTCCGTTAAGGATGGAATGCCTCATATTTAAAATTTGCTCGTGATTTATACGTTATTCCCGGAAAGACTACAAATGCCGAATATACCTGCGGAGCGGCACAATTACTTAGGCAAACCCAGAGGGATGAAAGCCTGACGAAAATAATAGTAAAATCGCAGAAACGAAAAAGCGACCTTCACGGGGACAGCAGGGATCCCAAGTGTAGACGATCTGCTGAACGATGAGCCCAGACAGATTTGGCGCAGATGTTTTCTTCGAGGCGTTTCCTCGCTGAAAACAAAGGCGGGAAAATCGTATATAAACGAAGCGCGAACGCGCGGGAAACAGAAGCGGAAGCCCAGTGCTGAAGTTTGGTCTCGTCGGGAGTCCGCGATAGAAGAAAGTTTTCCGCGATGGCCCGCGAACAGATCCTGGCAGAATTAAAGCAGAGCCTGAAGGAGGTTCGGTCGACACTTGAAAATTCAGAAGCGAAGCATCAGACTAATTTGCGCAATTTCGTAAATATAGAAAATGATTGCGAGACCGCGGCTGCGAAATTGACCTCAATGCAGACGAGCCTTAAGGAATGGACTCACGAAATGTCGAACGAAGTATGTTTTGCATAGTTTTACTTTATTTACTCGATAACATGCCACATAATTTTTGTAAAATCATTTTGCAGTCCTGCCGCGTAAATATTACTATGCACTAGAATAATAATTGATATTAATGTTGAGCAGGACATGACGACTGAAAGAGAGAAAGTTTTAACAGAAGAGTTGAAAAAGATGGAATTGACTTTAGACGGTTTCGATCACTTCGAGTACGACTTACAGAAATTGCACAGCGATTCGACTGCCGAATGTAAAGTCATTGCGTCCATTCAAAGGAGCTACCGAAAATTCATCGGACTCTTCGTCGGCGTCATCGATAAAGAGGAAGGGAAACTTCCGCCGGACAGCCAGCACGTAAAAGAATTAATTGAGCTGAGATTGCATTTCAATCAGATGATCTCGAAGTCCCAAAACATTGGCGAGCGCTTTGAAGCACTGGAGGGATCACAAACTTATTCCGAGAAGCAGGTATAAAGCTTTTGTTTTTAAGCGGCTTGCAAAGTCGTATAGCTTAGAACAATTATAATAATTTATCACCGGGAATTGTTTTTCAATTTTAATTTATCTTTCTAGCTATCGGATTTCAATGACCAACTGGACAAGGTTTGCCGTGAATTTAGCGCACTGCGCTCTCGGCATGTAAACCGCATACGTGCATCACGGGATGCAGCAGCGAAAAGTGAAAGTGAAAAAGCATGAAACGACAAGTCAAATCATGGTGGACGACGATAAATTTTCGGTACTTTGTGGATGAATGTATGTAAATATGTGTACAGCATTTTGATTTTATTTTAGCGTGTTAAGCTTTTTTAATCTTTATCTTACAAAGTATTATGCATTTTTTTACATGGTGGATTTGAAAATAAAATTTTACTTCTTTTAGAAGATGCCTTGTTTAGACATTCAACCCATATTTTTTAACAGTACATTATGCGACAAGCGGCAAAAGTAGAAGATTTTTCCCGCGGGTGAGTCCTCGCTTCGCTCGGGCAGTAAACGCACCCTCGCGAAAAGTATTCTCGTAAGGGCAGTATAATCATCCAAGGTAAAAGTCTACTGTTGCCTCGTGTTGCATATAGTATTTTATTCCACTCTCGACTGAAAGACCACTTTTTGGTCCTGAAAAGCGGGGTCGAAACCACTTCGCATTTTTTTCTTTTTTTGATTTCATGAAGTTCAAATATTTCTTTGCACATTTTGAAATTTTGGAAAATTTTGTGGAAAAAATTTACTTTTGCCCCGCAACATTTTACTGCTGCCCCACAAAACTAGTTTTCGGGAAAAATATGCACATGCCACTTTCGCCCCGCTTATCAGGGACAAAAAGTAAGTTTTTCCGTCGGGTGTGGAATAAATTAAATTATAGAACTGTATAATACTTGATTTATTATTGCTGTCATGATTATTAACAGGTCTGTCTCGCTTTAGTACATTAGTATCATTATTAAGGTAGTTCTATGGGCAGATATAGAACATTTGAATATATAGATATACAGCACTGTGTCTTCGCGTCAAGCATGTAAACAAACGGCGGGCGGTAGCAGTATATGTAGATGTACAAACGCGGATAAAAATTGCGAGAATAATTTTGAACGAGCTATAATATAAATTTACACTTTTTTAAAGTTCATAGCTTTAAACTATAATTTGTTTGTTTTTGGAGTTTCTGGTGTATCGCTTATCAATAAGAAAACTTTAAATTTGTTATGTTATACGTCTGCCGTCGTCTGCTGTACATAAAAGCCTAACGCTTAAGAGCTTCATTTCAAACACCGTTTTCTCAAATTTTTGCACATTAACTGGCCTGAAAATTTAGATGTTTGTAAGCTGCGCACTTTATGCTACGTGTTTGCAAAGTTTTAATAATTTCTTGAATATGTCGAAAAAACATAGAATCACCTTAAATTACATTTCCTTGATTTTTCAGAAGGAATTCTTGTGAAATACGCGTGATATTTTCAATAGAGAAATAAATAATATTTTTTTCTGATACCCGCGTGAAAATATTATTATATTGAGATCTCTATTTTCTACTATTAAATTATTTAGCACTAAAAAATAAAAGAACTACGTAGATTTAAGATGACAGAAAATAGTTTTATTTATATTTGTCTATTTCATGTTTAAACGAAAATCGTAAAGGTTCATTAAGTTCATTTATGTTCATTAAGTTTTTATACCTGTTCAAAGACCTTCTAAATTCACTACTAGACCTTATAGCGTCAAGCTTTCTCTGATTTAGCGAAAGGTCAGCTTCAAATTTATGATACTCGAATCCCTTCAGTAAATCTCCATTAAATCCGCAGAACTTTGGCAATGCCCTGGTATTCTTAATTTATTTAGGAGATTCCGTAGCCAGGCAATTGTCTCTTCCAAACTTTTTGAATTTGAACCAAAATCCATCTCTTTAGTATTACAAAAACTGCATCTACAAGAATAATTATTATTATTATACTACATATAATGAGTAACGTAGAAAGCAATATAAAATATTATAATATTTTTCAGAAAAATATTATTATAATATTATATTTTATAATAAATAAAAAATTTGACGGCAATGCAAAATGTTAACGCAACAAAGTAAAAACAGAACATTATATACAAGATTTTTTATTTTTATTATTTTTTTTAAAAACCTTTTGAATTCAACGCTGAACTTGGCAGGGTTCTGGCCGCTTTTTCTGACCTGGGCAAGGATCATCAACCCCAAATTGATAACTCGAATCCCGTAAAAGCGACCTACGAGGGGACTCAGGTATAGACGCCAGGGATCTCAGGTATAGAACACCTGCAAACGGACCAATGCCGAGTGGACGCAAATGCTTTCTGCAAGGCGTGTCCCAATTGAAAGTAAGGGAGGGAAAATATGTATACCGAGCATGGAGCCGAATGAATCAGAACCGAAAGGTCAGTGCTGAAGTTTGGTCTTGCTGTGCGTGATAGAAAAAAGTTTCCCCGCGATGCAAGACGAAATTATCGTTTCAATATTCAAAAAGCAACTGAAGAGATTTGAGGATGTACTTGATAAATCAGAAGCGAGGGAAAACACTCATTTACGCAATCTCGTACATGTAGGAAATGATTGCGACACTGCAATTGCAAAATTGACTGTAATGCAGACGAGCCTTAAGGAATGGACTGACGAATTATCAAAAAAGGTATGTTTTTCATAGTTTTATTTTATTTATTCAACTAACATATTACATCATTTTTGTAATAGTACGTTGTGCAACAAGGGGAGAAAGTAAGCTATTTCTAGCGAGGGTGGGATGTTCTGCACGAGTCGAGTGCTGAAAACCTCACCCTAGTCTGAAATAGCTTTTCCCCAACTCAGGCATGAAATGGTCCTCGTGTCATGCTAGAAAGTAGCATAGAAAATCAAGCATTTCAAATGTTTGACAAAATTGTTTGTGCAGGCGGGAAAAAGTCCACCTTTCTAACATTAAGAGAGGGCTTTTCATGCCTCGCCCTGTCGGAAAGACCTAGTAAAATTGTGCAAATACACACATATAACCCGATACCGGTATCGGGAGAGAATGAGCTGTTTCTAGCGAGGGTGAGGAATTCAGCACGAGTCGGAGTCTGAAATAGCTTTTCGCCCAACGTTACCCACCGTGTTTTTGTCAACGAGGGCATGAAAAGCCCTCATTTGGTGTTAGAAAATTGGACCGTGCATTTCAAGTCGAACACAATGAGGGCCATTTCACGCCTGAGTTGGGAAAAAGCTATTTCAGACTCGGATGAGGTTTTCAGCACTCGACCCCGACTCGTGCGGAATACCTCACCCTCGCTAGAAAAAGCTTACTTTCTCCCCTGTTGCACAATGTTTAATTATGAAAAATTACAAGAAATCCCTCAAAATATTATTATTTTTTTTTTCAAACGTGGGAGGACACTCGCATTCTACTAAATTTTACAATATAGTAAAACTTTAATATACTGGCTATATAATCTCGTAAGAGATTGAGAAGCCGTTAAATAATAATAAAAGAAAACTTCAATATATTAAAATAATAATTTATGTTAATGTTGAGCAGAAGATGACGGCCATAAGAAAGGAAATTCTAACCGAGCAGTTGACGAAAATGGAATTGACTCTAGACGGTTTCGACCACTTCGAGTACGACTTACAGAAGTTGCACAGAGAATCCATCGCTAAATGGAAAGCTAACGCATCCTTTCAAAGCAGCTGTCAAGGACATATCAGATATATAATCGTCCGCATCGATAAATCGGAAGCGACGTTTGCACGGGGCAATGACCAGATCGTGAAACAATTAAATAAGCTGAGATCACGTTTCAATCAGATGATCTGGGTGTCCAAAAAAATTGCCGAGCGCTTTCACAGATTGGAGGGGTCGCCAACTTATTCTGACAAGCGGGTAGGCTTTTGTTTTCAAGTGGTTGTAACTTGTAAAGGCGCATAGCTTACAATAATTATAATAATTCATTACTACAACTTGTTTTTCAATTTTAATTTATGCTTCTAGCTGTTGGAGTTCAATGACCAACTGGACAAAGTTTGCCGTGAATTCAATGCAGTGCGCTCGCGGCTTATAACCCGCATTCATTGATTACGATTAATATGCAGCAGCGAGAATACTAGTTTAAGATAAAATGTATATATATTTCAATTAGATGTAAGTTACATTGTAATTTTGATAGTCGCTAATACCTTCATAGGGGAAGACATTAATTAAATAAATGAAAAAGAAATGATCTTTTTTATTACAAAAACGTCCCTACCGCTTTATCCGTTTCACGCACATAGCCCAATCATATATTTTAAATTATAAATTATTTAAAATTACGAAAGGGGCAGGATCCCTAAGGCTGGTTTTCGGCCTAATTTATTTTTTGAGGCAAAAGTAAAAAAAAATGATGTGATTAGTTGCCCCGTCTCCCCTTTAATACTCTCCCAGTCGACTCTGTCCTTATAATATTAATATTGAGAAATTCTTTGACACGGAGAAACCTCTCCTCGTCAAAAAGTTAATCTAATTGAGGACTACGGCTTCTCTGCTATTTATTTTCTTTATTACTTTCAGAAAACTGATAAAACTATAATAGAAATGGCTATTACGTCATTAAAATAAAAAATTCAATAATAAAACAGGGATTATTAAAATAAAAAACATTAATATCAAAAAAAGATTATTTTATTGCTTAGATTATACAACACTGAACCTTTAAACATCAAGGTTCAAATTATTTATCAATGTAAGATAAAAATATTCATATTTTATCGAATATTACTATCGATAAAATTATATACAAAAAGAAAGTCTTGAAAGATTTTAAGTGAGACAATAGCAATTCTAAAGGCAGTCTTTATTACAATAACGAGTGTTTTTTTACAACAAAGTATTTCGACTAATTCTCAATCAACCAATCAAAACGAAAAGTATAGTTTAATAAAAACAGACAAGTACACTTCAAAAAAAATTTTTAAGTGACATTTGAAACAGAATAACAATATTGCAATTGTTAAATAAATTAAAGATTTTAACTTAGCATAAAAACAATTGCCCCAAATAATTTCAAATTAAGACCATGAAAATCTTTAAAATGCAATTTACGCATTTCATACTGAACACCATTTTTTAGTTCGTCGTTACTAATTATACGGAAAGTCTATTACGTTATAATGGCAATCTTCATAAATCTTTTTAAAGAAAAAACATTTTTAATAATAGTTTTTAAATCATGAAATTTCACAAGTATCTAAAAAAGTAATAAAAACGTATACAAAAATATATATTTGGATATTTTAATCACTAAAATACACAAATTTAGCTACAATTTAATTACATGCTAAATGAAATTTCATAATTTCAAAACTTAAATTTAAAAAGCACGCCTTCACACCTTCTATGTACTAAAAAGATATAAGATTAATTCATATTAAAAAGTCATTTAGATTTACAAAAAATTAAAGTAGTACAATGAACACTAAAATGTAAGATACTATTGAATTGTATAATTTTAACGAAAAGGGGCTTTACTTTCAATAAAATAAATTTATAGTTTGTTATAAATACATGAAATTACATCTTTTTAGGTCAAAAAAAATAACAGTTGGAATCTCTGTAGGTATTAATGGCAGTGTTAAATTATAAATAAAAATCTTATAAAGATCAAGTTAATAACAAAGCAGTCACATTATGACGCAAAATTAAATTAATTCCAGAAAATGCCAATTACCTACAAAGACTTTTAACGGTCAATTCTTAATTTTCAATTATACAAAAAATTAAATATTACTTCAATAAATTTAGCTATAGAACTATAAAATACTGTAAAAGCGTTAAAAGATTAATGATGCAAATCTTATTATTGATGATTAGGTATTTCATTACTTCATTCTATTTTACCAATCAAATATATTTACAACTAATAAATTTAGATTAGTAAATCAATTGGAATTTTCGTAGAATCTAAAAATTAACATTTTATTAAAATATCAATGATATTAATACATCAATGATTAGTTTCCTAAGAAAATGAAATTATGAACTCAGTCGTAAAAATGAATGAGAATAGTTTGTATCAATTAAATGAAGTTATAAGCAAAGTAAATTTTAGTTCTAAGCCGAAGTCTGCAACGTCTAAATTTTTAAATAATTTAATGAATAATTCTTTTCCTTAATAATTTAGGAGGAAATATGGAATGTCAGACTAGATAGATAAAACTTTAGCTTTCTTTTATTTTTGGAGATTTGCCCATAATTGCAGGAAAAAGTACCTTGTGCTTTTTTAACTAATAAGTGTAAATAGTAAATTCTGCAGACTGTTATTAAAGTAATATTAAATATTTATATTAATAATTAAACTTAAGTACTGTAAAAATAGAAAAAACAAATTCTGAAAAACCCTTAACGTAATAAAATGGTACACAGCACCAGCATATTAAAGACTAAAGAACCGCACAGAAGTGCTGGAAGCCATAGAGGATTCGTGATAATGGTCGTATGTCCGCCGCATTGCGAACCATTTCTTAAGTTATATTCTAATGATTCTGTACTACAATTTAAGTCACTAGTTTGCATGCATCTTGAAGAACATGTGTTTCTTCTTTTAATAACTGTAGAATTCCTGGTAGAAAGTGGACTCTCTGGTCGAGCAAAGCAGCAATGTTCAGATACGACTGAATACTGATCAAATTCATGAATTGATGGTTCTCGCGATGGTCCATAATTAGATCCTGATGATCCAATACCGGAGCTTTGACTCGAAGAACGTGAAAGCGTAGGCATATCTATTCCGGATTGCCAGTAGCCACCCGCAACCCACGAAGCTTGCGTTACTGAACGCAGCTTTGGTGGCGCCAAAATATTACGCCTTAAGGGGTTTCGGTTTTGCTTTGTAAAAAGATTCGGTGACGTAGTACCATAAATTTTTGTTTCAAAAACTTTGGGTGAATGTGATGGTGAACATTTTTGGTAAGTTCCAAGAGTAAGAGAATTTAGACTTGTGAGACTACCATCCAAAGAATATGATTGATTGCCAACATTTTTTGAAAATGAACTATTTAAATTGGTTGAAAACATGGGCTTTTGGTAATTTGAAGAACGATTGAAATTATCTTCAAAACTGAAAAAATACAGAATTACGAAAATGATTGACGCACTTTGAATATATGTAAAAGTCAATATTTCATGAAAATACTCACTGCTGAGGGAGACTTGTTGATTTTAAAGGAATAGGTGTTTCTACAGCTGCAGGAGTCATTAATTTACTAGTTATATTTACAGGTGAATAAGAGTTTCTAATTTGATCTTTGTTAAAACTAAATTCATCATTTGGAAATGCTGCTGCCTCTGGTGTAAAAGAACAAGACATAGAAGTATTTTTATTTGGTGTTTCTAATTTCTTAAACGTCAGTGATCCATTAGATAGAGTTTTATAAGATTTAAATCTTAAATTTGCTAAACCTACTGCTGTACCAAGACTAATCATCTGTGAAAACAAAATACAAAATGAAATTTTGATATTTATGCCTTTAGTCAAAATTGTTTTTGAAAAAGAACTCACAAAGTATTGGTATGCATTATCAGTAGCTAAATTTCCATCATTAATGGAATATACTTTAAACACTTTCAAAATATCTGTGATTGAAAATGTCTTAATCCAAATTAAACAAGCCCATCCAAATATTGGAAATATATCAGATTGTCGTTTGCCACTTGGACTAGCCAAACAAGCAAGTATTTGAAAGAATATTCCACATAGTGGAAGGTACCAAGCTTCAGAAAAATAAATAGATACTGAAGCAAGTATTGATAAAATGATACGTATGATTCTTTCTACTTTTTCTTGATTCTAAAAATAGTAATAAATTCAAATGTCATCAATTTAAATATATGATTATACATAATTTTAAAAAATTATATATAAAAATATGAATTTACCTCAATTATTCTTCTAATAGGTTTTTGTTTGTAAAGAAGCATTTTATATTGAGTAAGCCACAATGCTTGACTGTGTAAAATAGCTTGCACATTAGATCGACACTTCAGGCATAATGGATACTTTTTCTCAAAACTTCTTTCAATCCTAGTTATTTCTTTATCATTATTTACATCTATAGAATCTTCAAGTTCTCGCAATTTGATTAATTTAAGCTCTTCGTTTCTATTACATTGTTTACAAAGGCTGTTTTTATTATTAGAAAAATTTTTTCTTTCACAATATGACTTGTTTTTTGAAACACTTTTTGCTATTTTATGCTGCTCTGGTATTTCATAATTGTAATCACCGTCCTACAATAATATTTCATGTTAAAAAAGTTAAATCAAATACTATTATTATTCGTTTAAATTTACCTCTGAGAAGCCATTATACTGATTGCAAGCTGGACAAAGCCACCATTGAAGGGATCCTCTCCAAACTTTTGTGTAGCCATTACAGAACCAACAATTGACTTTTACAGGCCAACGATTTCTGTTTATTTTTTTATAAAAAGGATGTTATTTTAACATTAAAAATCATACAAATAAAAAACTTAGTTTATTTCGACAATTTATAAATCACTTACTTCAATTTATAAAAAATTGTAAAAGACATAACAATGGTTAGAAGAGCAACAGAAATTATAGGAACGAAATTTAAAAACAAATTCTCTTCGATGTCCATTTTCTCAAAGCAACATGAGTGCATGAGATAAAATTATTACTCTCCCGCCAAGCCTTGGAAATCTTAACCTTAAAATTAGGCGCTTTTCATCTCTACTCAGTGCAAGTTAGTTACAAAAGTTGTAAATTTATATCACAGTTCTTTTCTCGAATAATGTAACATACTTTTGAGTGAATTCCGGCGCTAATAACGACGGATTTATCACAAATTTCACTAATTTCATCCGCGTGTCCTCTCACGTGCGAACGAACGGCGCCGAAATTTTTTAGTTACTTCTAGTAAATTTTTAGATGGAGATTATTTTATAAAAAATCTCTATACATCAATCAATATCTCTTATTCGCAACTTATTAATTTTCTAGTAAACAAATTGAAACATTTATTTTTCAAATTCTATTTTAAAATTATTTTGAAAACCGTTTTTCGCCATAATCTGGAAGAATTTTTTTAATGCATCAAAGTTTTCTATATTGGCAGTACTAGCGACAGTATAAGCGCGAAATATGAAAAAAGAATATTTATAAATTACATTTACACATTGATTTTTATATTTCCACAAATGATTCACTGATACACTTTTTAATACAAAAGTAAGAATATTTATTATGTAATTTTCACGTTGTAGTACAAAATTTTCGTTTATTATATCACGCATTCGCACGGTTTCTGTATTATATACATGAATAGTGGTATCCGTTTTACATACATGAGGTATGTCATGCAAATGTGATAAGATATTGATCCATAATCGGTATAAGCACAATAAATTATATTAACGAAAGCTGGTTAGACACCCAAAGCTATCTGTACGCTTTAAGCCAGTTAAATTATTACATTGCGACTGAACATTTTATTTGGATGCGTAAAATGCTTAACAATACTTTTCGAAATATTAACATTGTTTTTAAACCGTAAAGTCTTTGTGAAACATATTATCGATACGAAAATTAATAGCATTTAATATATAATAAATAAGGATTACGTAACAAATAATTTTAAAATAATAAACACATCACAGTATCGATGGAAGTCTTAACTATTAAAATAAATTTAGTCTAAAGGCAGACCTCTTTACTCGATTTAATTGAATATAATTATTGCTACTTTAAAAACTAGTTCTTAACATACATTAACATCTTAAAATTACATCTAAAAGTTTTCTTTTCTATTTGTGATTCAACAGTCACAAATTTACAAACATGATAAAATAGTACAATTTAATAATAGAAGGCACGAGATTCATAAGTCACGCACAGACGTCTGGTACCACCTGCGAACAAACATTAATGTATTTAAAATTAGTTTAGTTATACGCGTAAAAAGAAACTCTACGAAGAATCATGAAACCTTATTAGATATTTATTTTAAAGAATCTATTGGGCACAAAACAATTTTAATTTTTCAATTATATTAACCTTTTCGGAGAATATGTTTCAAATGTATTTTAAGTAATTGCAATAATATTTTAACTGTTGAGCAATATCGTATTTACTAATTTATATTATAAAACAAAAAAAGGAACAGCATAATCCCTCTACGGCGATTTACAAAATAGTTTGACACTACACAATGCCACATATATATTTAATGCAAGTTCAGCAGCTGACTAAGCAAAGTGTCTACTAATACTGATGTTTGTTGTGTAGTAGGATACAGATACTTGACATACTTTTTTATAATATCAATTTTTATCGGACAAATTCCATATATTTGATATTTTTTACAATTAAAGAAATATGGTGTAAATCACTATAATTATCTCTTATATTATCTTATATATTAAAAACTAATAAAAATAATAATAAAAATGTTTAGACTATTGACTGATAGAATCTTTTACAAAATTTGAAAAAGCATTTTCTTATACTTAACAACTATATGAAGCTCAGTTTAATAATCAAAAACAACATTTTTTGATACTTTCAAAAATTTGTACTTCTCAATGCTTCTCTTACACCGTTTACAGCATACTTTATTTTTAAGATATGAATCATTTATTTATATACCGATAAAACAGAATGATTATATATGCCAAATTTTTTACTTATATACAAAGTAAAAAAATTGTAAACTGATGAAAGATGGTCATTTTACGCAAAAAATTTCAACTAGAATTTCGTGCTCGCAAGTGTTGTCAAATCATAATGACATAACGATTATACAAAAACGAGCGCCTAAATTAGAATAATTTTATAAAATTACAGAGGCAACTCAATTCTTTACTTGCAAGGCTCCTTAGGTGAAAGGGAAACGCAGCCGGCAAGTGCGCAGATTACCCCAATTTAAATTCCGGGAGCCGCAATTATAGCATCGCAACCGATTAAACCGACTAAGGTCAGGAGCTTTTCAAACCCGGAATCGCGACCGGGTCTCGCGAAAAAAAAAGGAGAGACGGATCTCTGCCGGCGTCAGGTTTCGGCGGGCCGCGTCGGATAAAAATTGGACCTCCCCCCGGCGGCTCGTCCCGCGTCCATCGATCGTTTCAGGACGAGCGCGGCGACTGACCCAGTCCAGGCGCCGTCGGTGGCGGTGCGCGCGCGGTTTTTGCTCCCCGCAGCCTCTTTCGAGAGAGCGCGCGCCGCTATAAATAGAAATGCACGCAGTCTGGCTGCACGGGGATCTCACCTTGATTTCCAGTTCTGGCGGCGTCATTGCGGACGAGCGCCGCGGCGCAGACGATCGGCAGCTCGGCTCGCGACGGGCGCGGGTCGTTGCCCCGATCGCGCTGCGAAAGGTCATTCGCCGGCCCGTCGCCGCTCCGATGGATTTTCGACGAGCCGCCCGTAGAGCGCTCGAGGATAAGGCGCGGGCGACGAGGAGGAGTCTTGTTTTTTTTGAGGGGGGGGGGACGGATTTTTTCGGAACTTTGGGATGGGTTTTCTGGCGTGGAAGTCCCGTTCGGTCAGTCTAGTACACCGCCGCTTTTCAGAAGTTATAAGTACTTTAGGTAAAATGTTAAGAGTTTTTATTAACGGCGTTGGAAAGGTGAAATCAAATAACCCTGAGAGAAATGTTCTACTAAAAGTGACTATACTTTTTTAGTGATGCGATGACAAACTCGCATTATCCTAAAACAATTACTATAGCATATACTAAAATTTAATATCAATTTTTACTTCAATTATATTAAATTTTAGTATGTAGTATAGTAAATTTTTAGGATAATGCAAGTTTGTCTCCGCACTGCTAAAAAGTATAGTAATTTTTACTCAAACTTTTTTCTCAATATACTATCAATTAATTTACAAGAAATTTACAGAAATTTATTGGCGCAATTTCAGTGTTTGATATTTGCTATATGAATCCTTGTTTGGCTACAACCTCGATAAATAGAAGTTTTTCCAAAATTTTTTTTTTAATCGAAAGTATTTGATCTTATCTTTCAAATATTGTCAAATAGAAAGAAATAACTGTTTTAAAGTTATGGATAATTCAACAAATATGGATTACTTTTATAATGACTTAACTTTTAAAAAATCAAGCGTTACACTGAATGCATATTTTTCATATTAAAAAACCTTCCCTATTGAAAAAGACCGATAAAACCTTATAAAGACCTGGTAAAATTGGTGCAAATACACACATATAACCCGATACCGGTATCGGGTTATGTGTGTGTATTTTGCACCATTCTACCAGGTCTTTCCGACAGGGTTGTTCCAAATGTTGATTGTAATTTCTTACCTTTTAACAAGTTCGGCCTATTCAAATCTCATTTCTAAACGAAAATAATTTAGAAAGTATGACACGGGTCTGTACTCTTAATCTAGTGAAAAGTTCACTGATTTATGGTTAAAAATTATTTACTTGTAAAGTGGCGGCGGTCTCGTAAACTAAAAGTTAATGGGTATCTATAATAAAGTCAAAGTCTCACCCGGCGTCGCGGGAAGGCCGTAAGGCCCTTTTACAAATCCTCTCATAAATCCTAATACTCATTGGAATGACAGGTAAGTTTGAGCAGATATTCGAAAGATTTTATTTTGAAATGTGAATTTCTTTAAGATTCCAATGCGACTTAGATCAGTATTAGAAAAATCAATACTGTTTATAAAAATATTCTGATGCTTAAAACTAAAGAGTTTTATATCAGGTTCATTATTTTTACAAGAAACAGTGAAAATGTAGCAATTCTGAAAAAATTAATGTTTTATAATTCCAACTTAATGTGATTGCAGATTGTATCTCAAAGTTATTTAAGTAAATAAAACTAAAATAGCAATAGAAAAAATAGTAGTCGATTTTTAATTACTTAAATAAACATAAAAAATTACAATCAGATTATGTATGTAGGAATTATAAACTACTTTATGCGATCCAAGAAAAAGAGCGAACTACAGAAGGAATTTTAAAAAACTTTCAAACAAGTGGTTAAACAGGTTGACGCGCTACGCGGTAATTGATATGCAAATAAAGCAATTTAAATGTAATAAATTTAATAATCATATCAACAATTTTCTGTAATCTTAACAATTACGTACTTTAATTAAAAAAATCGAAGTATCTATATTTATTTTAAAGATTAAAAAAGTATTTGTAAAAAAATATGCAAAATATTACCGCTTTAGAAACGTGGGAATTTTCTTCAATTTTAGAAACTGTTAAATCTTCTTCAATAATTATGTATAAAAATTTAAATCACTGTTGGACTGCAGGAACCATTAAATTATAGATTTTCATGGACAGGACTATTTTACAATTTTTGCACAAACTGCTCAGCATTCTTACAATCTGTAATATGCAAGTGAACTTGTATTAAATGTTAAAAGTAACTTTTAAGTTTTTGCGAAAGAAAAATTTTTTACACATAAACTTTTTTTAGAAATCAATATATATGTTATACTAAACCTGTTCTTGCATGCTTTTCTTGAAATTCAATTCTCTCTGCAATTGAGTTAATGCATCCATTTTTTCATTGCGTAATTGCTCATTTTCTTGTTTCACATTTGCGTATAATTTAAAAATTGTTTCATTCAATTCATTTAAGTTATTCATTCTTTCAGTCATTAAAGCAATTTCATCCTGGAGAAGGGCAATCTAAAATATTACATTGATCATTTAAGATTATTCATTATAAGACTTAAAATTTATTTTATCTTCTTAAATAATCTTCATTTACCTGTTTTGAAGGCGCATCTTTGCTTTGGTTATTCTCATCGAAAATGAATATTTCGGGAATCCTACCTTCGTATTTCCTGCTTCGAAGATCCTGCTTTCAAAACGAATAAATCATTATCTACAAATGAAATCGGAAAACTTTTAAAAAAAGCTATCGAAATTTTATCCGAAGGTTACCGCAAAAGAAGTTCTTCTACGAGGTCCGAGTGGACGACCGCAAAGTAGATTCATTTGGAAGCAATGTCGATCTTGGGCTGCATCTTTATGGTTTCCATTCCGTAGCTTTTTCTCTAGTTCTTTCATCTGCTCTGTCTTCTGAGCGAGCTTCTTTTCGGGACTCAGTAGTTCTAATCGTAGGTTTACGTCTTTTTTCGACTTTTTTTTAATTATCCGCGATTCCTTTTGGAAAGCAGAAAGTATATATGGCTTTTAATGAAAGGATGCGTTCTTTTTCGTCGTTGAATACGTCTTGTAAAATAAGCAATTTTGATTCATTACTTTACCTCGAATAAATCATTGGGAATTCTCTTGAAACGTTTATTGAACCACCAACTCAGCTCTCCTTTCCAAACTTTTGCAATACAATTGTAGAGCACCCACTTAGCATTTGCAAGCCAGCGACGTCTACGACACAGAAAGTATTGTTAGTATTTAGTGTATTTAAAATATTATATTCGTTAAAGTTTATTGCCTCTGAAGTTTTGAGCGCATTCCAATAATAACTTTTATTTATGTTATAACTAACAATGCCAAGAAACGTATCAATATAATTTATTACTGTAGAGAATATTTTTTACGTAAACAAATATATATTATTATAATTCCTTCATAAAACTCGCTGTTCACGAAATTTTCTAAGTTTTCGCCCACATACTTACTTCAATCTATAGAAAGTCATAAAAAAAGAGATCACTATCAATGAAGCCAGAATCGTCGAGAGTTCCGGAACAAAATTTTCGCTTCTCAATCGACTGGACAGCACCTGGGAATGAAGCGCAGGTACCCGAGAATCGAAAAGCTCATTAACCCGATTCGAGTCCATTTCCAAGCCGGACAGCAAAAACCTCGATGGGGGGGGGGGCAATCGAAACGCAATTAAAAGCCTTTATCAATTAAAACTCGCGAAGGCATCGCGGGCGGCAGGGGAGAGCCGATCTCTCGTGTCGCGGCCTTGGAAAAGAAGCACTGATCTCGAATTGCGTTGACCTGCTTGTCGCGACTATCGGAAGTTTATTGTTTGTTTTGATTGAGCTCGACGCCGTGGAAACCGCAGACTTTACGTTTCGCCCGCAGCTCGAGACTGCGACTCTGTTTATCGGCGTTGTCGTAGCCTCGGCTCTGGTTTTAATTCGATTTTCTTCGACGTGTTCGGAGCTCCCGTCTAATAGCTTCGAATCAGTCTTGCCAAAGTGAAACTTGTTCGAAAGCGCGGATTGTTTGATAGCGGGAGACTGTAATTCTGCAATTATATATATTCGTTTTTATAACTGGTTGCTAACTACTTTTTATGCCAACAGGTAATTAAAACCGTTGGGAAGCTGTGTTGCTCATTAATTTGGTTCAAAGTGCTGAGATGTATTGGCCTAAATTAGAATGATTCGACGATTGACTATCTGCATTTACTATGATCTTTGTATTTATAATAATAATAGTGTAATTTAAAGGTAAAATAAATTTGTATTCCAGAAAAAGAGATATTAAGCCTTTGATTTAACGGTCCACTGACTCTTTAAAATTGTACCATTGAATTTTATTATCGGATCGCATAAACCAATTATAGCTTTCTTATTATCGACTAATAAATTATATTAGTTATTTCATAAAAAAATAAGTGAATGTCTGATTGGACTGATTTAAGAACGAATTTCCCTTTTCTCTGAATTCGTCATAAAAAAGAAGTTTCCAACTGCATCGTCAGCAGGCTAACTTGGCAAAGTACGGTTCTGCCTAATTAGTACGATCGCTTAAAACAACGCGAACCAAGTCTCGTCTGCGAATCGCTTCAAATAGTCGCGGCGGGCATCGCGGTGCATCAGTCGCGACGTACCGCCCGCTGCTCCGATCGGCGTGGGCGTTAATGCGACAATTGCATTCGACGCAGCCATCGACAGCCGCGAGTTCATGAGGAATCGTGCCGGCTCGCAGTCGTCGTCATTAGAGTAATTTTAATTGATAGCGTTATTTTAGCGCGCACTTTTCCTATAAATACGCCGCCGCCGCCGCCGCGCGATCGGAAATTCAATTCGCGCCGATGACGAGAGAGCTTTTTTAAGAAAAGAAAAACAACAAAGCACCTGCCGCTCTGTTGCACGTTCAATACCACTGCGGCCTATTGATTTTTTTTTGCTACGTTAGTAAACGTGGCAATTTTATTTTTCGCCCGGGCGTCGTAAAACGAAATTATGGATTTATATACGATACCGGCGTCTATTTATTTATTTTCGCGTAAAGAGTATTTTTAACAGACATTATTCGTCTGCGCGATTTTCTTGCTAATTGCAAGTTATTGTACAATATTTTTTATCAGCGTAAGCTCGCGTTTAAAACCAATGACTAATTGCGCTTGCAAAATAATTTCGTTGTTACACGTCTCTCGCAGCTAAATAAAAAAACTCGCGTCTGAAACTATCAACCGAAGTCCGACTCGACCCGCGACTTAAAATTTTCAAACTCGCACGAGCCCAAATCCCGAGCCAAATAATTCGACTCCGACTCCGACGAGCTCCCGCCGAATGCAATTCTCCCGCGGAGGCTCGAGGGGAGGGGGGGGGCGGGATCATTAGAATACCGGATACTTGCAGCTTACGTACGTAAGAGATTCATTGATAAGGCATAAATACGAAGACCCGCGCGAATTCCACGGCGTAGTCGGCTGCAGCCGTCGTCGCCGGCCTGCTGACTCACGCGGCAGAGGCGCGGAATATATTAGTTAAGCTCTCTCGGGGGCTCTCTCGAGCGCACGCAGAGAGAACGCACACCTCCGCTCGCGTTAACACTCGTGCCGCGCGTGTGCGTGTACGTATTCGTGCCCGGCCCGACATCCGGGTTGATGCACGTGCCGCGCGGCGACGGCTTAAAAACGCGAATCGCGCTCGATTCGAGTTTGATCTGCGCGGCTCGCTCGCTCTCTCTCTCTCTCCTCGCCGCGGTGCACCTCTCCGCGTAAATCGGGAAAACCGCCCGGTGACCTTGTAAGGCCTCGCCGCCGACGCCGACGCCGCAAATGCGATGTGACGGGCATAATGCGTCTCTCTCTCTCTCTCTCTCTCTCTCGCTCTCGTCGCGTTTTCTTTTTGCCCGGCGGACGTAATTGGGCGTAAAAGGATCGCGATTCGACCGGCTCTCCGATGTGTTACCGGCCGGATGGCCGTTTGCGACTTAATATAGGCTTATTTTTAGATCGGGAGGATATGCGGTCGGCGTTTATTCGCCGGGATTAATAGATGAAACACCCTGCGGTTCTTGTCTGCGATACTCCTACTGACCTAGAAAATAATCTTTGTTCAGTGATTTCAGAGCTGTGATGTTTCATTTTCGCGAGAGCGCGTATTGTTACGGGCTCGTTGAGATTAAAAAGGCAAACGTCGACGATTCAATATGCGTTGATGACTTCAATTATGCAGATTTTTATTAATCCGATGATTTTTTGAAAGGATTGTAGAATCAGAATTCATGAGTAGTAGCTCGGCTAGAAACACGCAATTTTACCAGTAAAATATTTTTTATGTCCGCTGTCTTCCTGTGCATTATCATTGACGTGCTTTTAAATAAATTACTCGGAGCAGCAGCGATTGTTGAAATTCCCAACGGTTTCATCGGCCGACCTCACGAATTAATAGAATACTTTATTTCGTACGCGACCCTTTTAAAAATTAATCCGCATCGTTTTCGGAAGGTTTGTTTTTCTTTTTTGTTCTGCTGATGGTTCATCTCTTAGAAAGTTATTATTGGCTTGGGATTTTCGCTGCGTAAAGTTATATTTTTAAAGTCCAACGATAATAAGCAAACTAGTAATAGTGCAAAAATGTATGCTTGAAACTTTGCAAAGTTTTAAGGCTTCTAAAACGAAAGAATATTCGATTAAAAATATAAAGAAGCACTTTTTTGCTCGCCCGTTTTGCATATGCACGATTTAATTCGGCTTCTTTGATAATCAGTTTTACAATAAGCTTTCTATAAAATTTGAATATTTTGATAAAAACTTCGGGCAACCATACGGAAAGCTTCTCCAAGGCATCCTGAGAATACCCAAAGCTATTTCCGTCTGGGTTCATGAGCTGAGTAACATTCGGAAGAATTTAGGATAGGAATGAAAATAATATTTTTTCACCAAATTGTCAAAAGCGACGAGAGATACATAGAATTAGAAGATTCTGGCTAAAAATATGCACGTGAATTTAGGTCAATGATAATCTTTGCAAAGAATTAAAATTGAACTTTACTCGAGTAAAACTGATGGTACGCAGTTGTTTGTTAAAATTGAAATAGTAAATTTGTAAGTCGAATATATGCGATGTGTATATAACATAAACTGCGTCAGAGGTGGTATACAATTGCGGCAGTTCTGTTATCAGTTTTAGTAGTTTAAAAAACGTACCTTTTACTTTACGCAAAGTTCCTCAATGTGCAGAGTCTACTAATACCAACTCGTGAAAAATTGATTTAAAGATTACATAATAAAAATAAAGAAATAACGCGAAGCTTCCACGTGGGAAAACGTACAATCGATACAAAATTTCATGTCAGAAAACGTATTCTAAAATCTTTAGTTACAACTTGTAAACATCCAGATAGTGTGCTCATAACGAGTAACAAATATACTGCCACGTTTATTATTATAACATTATCGCTTTTGTTTAAAACGAAAAATATGGCATAAAAAATCTATAATGCGAGCATTTTATAGGTGATGGTAAAAAGGCTTTAAAAAGAGATTATTTGCCATTAAAGTCGACAATTTTTTAAAAGTACATTACTCAAGATTTTATTAATAAAAGCTTTATGAATTTGCTTTTTTTTTTTTAATTCAATAATTTTCAATGAATACTCGCGCTAACATTATAATTATCTTATTGCTTATCCCCTTTATTATTGTGAAAAACGACAAAGAAAATAAAAGTTTGCCACAATACAGTCACGCAATATCGACATAAGCTACATCGAAGAAAAAGAATTCGGGCTAAAATCTCGGCTCCGACAATCCGCCAACATTTATCTCATTAATTTCGAGCAGGCGAGCAAAGCAGATAGATCGATGCCGACACCTAGATACGCTTTTTCGTACGGGCGTGCAAGATTTTCGTATCTGCCCAACCATTTTTTTCAGAGCGAAAGTGGCGAGAGTCACGAAGAAGTCGAGGAGTGAGCGCACGTGACGAAGACGTATAATATACGTAAAAGCCCAAGTGGTATAAAAAGAAAAAAAAAAAAAAAGAAAATGGTTGTAAATCGACAGATCTGGGCCGCCCCTCGAGAAAACCTAATAGGCACAGGCGAGGAGGATAACAGGGAAAACGCGAGGAAGTCGCGCGGAATAATCCGACGGATAAATTCACCAAAATGATGTGTTCTCGGCGTACTTATATCTATAGGTGTGTCATAGCGGCTGACTCATACCGAGCAAACTTTTGTTCCGCGAGTTTATTACAAAAAATCTCTAGACGCCAATTCCGATAAGGCGGCGAGCCACGAGAGGCGAACGAGACGATCAATTGAATCAACTCCACCGCCGCGCGTACAATACAAAGCCCTCGTCGTTTTTCGTCCGCCCGAACGAGCGGAAAACTCGAAACTCCACTCGCGATAAGACGTAATATTCAAGATAGGACACCGAGCGGCTGACGTGTCGGCCGACGGCGAAAGAGCCCCGCCGAAGATTATTATTCAGGCGCGTGTCGCCGCGCGAAAAAGCGCATTAAAAGGAAAGCAGGAAAGGGGGGAGGGGGCAGGAGGCGAGGGAATTACCGCTCACGCGGAGTTGGCGTACGCGGGTAAAAGTGGGCACGATAAATAGGCGGTGTCGAGACACCCACCGAGAGTCGGCACGTCGCGCCTACTTCATCCTGAGCTCGGACTATACAAGCTTCGCCCCGGGAATCGATGTACTTTTCTAGGTCCAATAAGCTACGTTTTTTATAGTTTTTTTTTTCGAATTTTCGTACAATCGGGTAAACAGAAGGTTGATAAGTTTGTATTCCGGTTTCCGTCCTGATAAACTATCTTTGTTTGTGGGCGCATCTCTAAGTCATGCTTTTGTAAGGTATAAATTATGCTAGTCAAACATTGTGATACGTAATTTGCTTAATGTTTATTGCTCGTTAATTTCTCAAGCTCACATTTTGCCAATGATTTTGTATGGTAAAGTACAGCGAGCAACGATACACTTTTTCAAACGACTTGCAATCTTGTGCTTTCGAGAAATTATTTTAAGACAGAAAATTAAATATAAAATAAATTAATTTACATGCATTTATGGACAACAAATTTAACATAAAAAATATTCCACCCGTTTAAAATGACGTTACACTTTATCGAGTAAAATCTTTTCCGTTTGCGCGTAAAAATATTTGAAGCTTTACAAAGTTTGTAAAGCTCGAGCGCTGATAATCAAACGCGCAAGAAACACTGTTTTACAAGTTAACAATTCGAGCGCAGATAAAGAGCAACCAAGTCGGCACCTCTCAAACGGAAACGCGTATTTGTTAAGCGAAACGATCAAAGCCTACCGTAGACGATATGACCCAAACTCGCGTCCCCGCTTATCGTACGAATTATCGCGCGAGTCAAACAACAGACTTTCCTGCATCAAGCGAACGCGCACCGCGGAGTGCCGCGGGATTCCAGGCCGCTTTTTTATTTACAAAACAAAGCGCCTCGCGCGGCGCGATCGCCGGTAAAGTGTACAAAAGAAAACGGCCCTCCTCCCGGTCGGATAAGCAGTCGCGTATATTTATTTATCACCTCGCTTTCCCCGTTCCGCATCGGTATCCCAGGGCATATTCGCCGACGCGACGAGACATTTTCCAATTTAGCGCGCGTACAACGCACGAGCGTGACGTTGCTCGGGCTCCCCCACCCCCGCTCCTCCCTCTCGCGGAGACGTCTTTCCTCGTGGCGGCGCGTCTCGACGTCGGTCGTCGTCGTCGTCGTCATCGTCCACGCCTGGCTTTTCTTCCCCTCCCCCGCCGGCCTCGTCTGCGCGGGCAGAGGCCTGCGTGCGCGTGTGGGTGCGCGTGCACGCGCGTGGTTTACGACTGTAGATACGGCGCGCGGGCACATTTTTGCAAGCACGCTCGTGCGCGCTTGGCTTTTTATGATATAGATATACATCGGGAAGCGAGAGCTCCGCGTAATGCTTGTTTTACACCGCGCGGCGCTCTGCTTGTTTAACGCCGCCGGTGGAATGCCGGCTTATTAGCGACGAGAGTCCGATGCGCCCGTTCTCGCGAGAGATTCACTCGGGCGGATCGCGGATCTCTCCCCTCGGAGGGCTCGAATCGACGTATTCGGGAGGTTTTCGTCTCGTTAGAGAGCGGCGAGCGCCGGCTAATGATTGTGGGTTATTTAAACTGAAACTGGTCGGCCGAGCCAAAGTCATTTATTTTATTGTCGGAGAGTCAATGTTTCATAAGCAATTATAAGTAACCGCCTAATTTCCATACCTGCATCGAGCATTGAACAAGGTCATTAATATGAAACTTGATAAGCTTATAAGCATCGCATATTATCAAATTAAGTGGCACAAAGTGGAATTCCTGTATAAGCCGCTGCCGCGGAAGCAGCTAATTGAAATGATTCACATCATCGGCTTTCGATGATTTTAAGCGTGCCAACATTTTTTATATATTAATTTTAATATTCAGGGAATGCAAATTTTACGAGACGGCGTTATTGCAAGTGTTTCTGCGCCTTTCGGCTGCGCAAATAAGACTATTTGCATACTTCTAATTTTGCACATGTTTGACAGATGCATCATATTAGTATTATTTCGTTCAATAACAATTTTACTATATTGCAGAATCAATTTAGATTTTACTATTGACTGAAGATCTAATAAGTTGTTATTGTTTTTTTTAAAATTAGAATTGAATTCATAATTCTTTATTTAAATTAATATTGAAATAAAATTTTGAAATTCTCTAAAATTAGCATCGAATTTGTTTACAATTTTGTTCTTTTATAGACTTATACGGATGAGAAAACAAGAGACTTGACTGCGGCAAGCTTTGATAAGATGACAATTCATTTGCGAGAATCATTTTCAACAGTTCCTACGTTAAATCTTGGTTTCAATGAAAAAGTCAAAAGTCAAAGCTGTCAGCAAACTATTGCAAAAGAGACATAACAAACGGCGCACACTCCCAGCGCTCGGCGCCCACACTCGAAAACGGACTGCAGCGCGCACACGAACGCGCACATGCAGCCGTCGGCGTGAAAACGTGTGCGTGCGCATATAAAGCGGCGCCTGCATAGCGCGTGAGCCGCCTGCAGAAAAACTCCCGAGTATTCGATCGGCCTGACGCAATAGCTGGCGCTTCTAAATGAAACCTCGTCGCGGCGCCGATCGCCGATCCGAAGTGTCCGATCTGCAGCCCTCGAGGCCTTTTTTCGAAAATCTCGCCTGATCGATGCACCGCGCGACTGTGCACGCACCCTTACGGACCGAGCGCGCACACGATTCCGCGAGGCAGAGACGGTGTGCTCGTGCATGCACGCCTCCGACGGAGGGAGAGCGAGAGAGACGAGGAGAGGCGCGGCTTGTATGTGTGCGTTAGGCTGCGACTGCGTGAGCAGAAACGTGGTGGGGTCCTCCCCTCCACTCAAGTCCATCCGGTGGTGGTGGCTCGACAACCGTCAACCACGACGACTGCGGACCGACGACGACGCTCTGGCGGCAGGTCGGTAATCAGACTCTTCTCAGACAGCGACGGGCGAGGAGACAGAGAGAGAAGTGTGCAAGGCAGCACGCTAGTTCGTTCGTCGTTCGCGCGCGCACACGGCACCGACAGCGTTGGAACCTGGCTGTCTGTTCCATCCCCGGCTGTGACTGGTCGCTGCTGCTGCTGCTGAGACATCGTCCACCGCCGACACAGTGGCAGACGACGTGGACGAGAGAGAAACACACGGGGGACAGGACGCGAACTTTGCGGCCGGCTGAGCGCACTGGTGTTGCTGGAAAAATTACACAGAACCCGCCTCTTTCCCACTTACGCTTAGCCCTCTTTCTCTCTCTCTGTATATCTGTGGTGCTGTGCCAGCTCCGCTCAAGAAGTCAATTTTACTGAGATTCCGCCGCCTATTGAGACAGAGAGGGAGAGAACGCTTCGACAGACGCATGTTCAGCAGCAGGGAAACGTGAAGAGCGACGGACTCGCAGCGGTGTATATATATAGTTATATACATGTAGATAGGCAGATACACAGCTCTCCCTGTGCACTCCGCTGCTGCCGATATATATACATATATATATATATATATACGTATACGCGGGTATATATTAACAAGCCAAAGAGAGGAACTTTGCGCGAGCATTGTATATCGTCCGAAGAGAGAAGAGAGCAGCGGCGGCTCGGTGCACTCGTTATTCTGACGATATATAAGAGGCAAAAAGAATATATGGAGATACATATGTACACAGGGAGACGGCCAGATACATACCTAACTTAGGGGGAACGTTCGGCAACTCTGTCTCTCTCTGGTGCGTGTGAAGAAGACAGAAAGAGAGAGAGAGAGCGTACGGTATATCGGTGAAACGAGGCAGCAGGAGAGATATATCCTTTCTTTTTCTTTTATTCCTCTTCCTTCTTCGGCCTTTTCCTATCTCTCTCCCTCTGGCTCTCTTTCTCTCTCTCACGGAAAGGAGCCTCCTCTTCTCAGTTCGGTTCCCATTCATTTATCTCAGTTTCGCTTCTTTGCCGATCACTCGGCTCTCCTGTTTTCCTTTATTTTCCCCTTGTTCCTCAACGTGACTCTTTCTCTTTCTGTGTATCGTCACATACACAGAGACAGCAGGCCAGACACGTACAGTAGCAGCAGACACGGCTCTACTGTCTCGCCTAGTCCTTGCTGTTCCCGGCCTTGTGAAGTGCTGCGTGCGGGATACATCAGGATCCACTGTGTTGCTAAGGAGGTCTACATACGTCCACTTGCCTCCTGTGTTGTTCTTTTGGCATTCAAAGCTGCAAGGAGTTTCACTCGTGTGGAGCTTATCAGTCGATAGCTCAAAACTTTGTGCAACACCCTGTGCTTCTACCGCATGTGTCATCAGTGTTGGTATCATCAATTACTGTGCTTAGTGCATACAGCCGGAGGACTGATGCACCTCGCCAAGTGGCTGCCTCCTATCAACCTGTAATAACAATTCTCCAAGTCCAAGTGTAGAGTGTGTGATGCCCGGGAGCCGCTCCAGCTTGGACCCCGAACACAAGTCCCCTAGGGAAAGTGGCGAGGACTCTGAAGATGAGAGTGAAATATTGGAGGAAAGCCCCTGCGGGCGGTGGCTTAAGCGTAGAGAGGAGGTAAGAATCTCTTTATAAAACTATGCATAATCTTCCAAAATCTCTTTATGTTTCACTTTTTCTCTTTCGCCACATGGATTTCAATACTTTCTTTATACATTCCAAAAGAGTTTAGTTAATCTTATGTTTCTAATTTTCCACTGCAACAATTATGAATTCAAACTTATACAAATTTCCATTATTTTAATACATTAATTATAAATTTAAAAAAACATTTATCAATAATTACTTTTTAGATATGTCGTTTAAAAATTTTAAAGCTAAACATTTTTCAGTAGTACATAATTCTTTGGCAGTATTAGAAATTGATAAAACTTTGTAGTTTATAAAATACTTTTCATGAATGATATTCTATGACCTTTTACCTTGACAGAATTCCAACCTCACTTTTGTTCTACTATGACATTCCTTAATATTGAGATTTTTTATTCAATTCATACAAAAAGAAACTTTTTTTAACAAAAAGGTAACAACAAAAAAAACGAATCATTTATTCTTTCTACTTAAAATTTAAAAAATATACATTTATATAATTTAAAAATAATTTGTCACGTTAATAATATGGAGTATAATATAAATATTATTAAAATAAATATCTTGTTTAAGAATAGAGGATTTTATCATATATCCGTTTCATGAATATATGTAAATGCCTTATATATTTTCATAATTGATTTATAGCAGAAAGCTTCTACTGTAGTTTGCTACAAAAATCAATTTTGCAGACATACTGCAATTACTTTGTAAAGAAAATTTGTTAAGCCTTTCATTAAAATTTATTATTTTCCATGCTTTAAATAGAAAAATAAATTGCTGTCTATGTATACTTTAATTAAGATCAATTAAAATTATTTTATTGATTAATATTTAATTTCATGATTGATATAAAAGAACTATAAAAACAAAACAATAAAATAATTTTGTATATATTTTTGAAACTTTATGAAGTACAATTTTTACTTAAAATTCATAATTTAATAATTTAATAGCAATAAAATATAATAAAATATAATAATTGAATACATTTCAGTTAATAAAGGGTCAGAACATTCGATGCTGTAATACTTTACATAAATTGATTGACTAAACTGTTTTAAATTACTCTTGTTACGCTTGAATTTTTAAACTACTTGGAAAACAATTTTTGCACAAGACTCAAGATATTACTGTTAATTTTCATTGGCACAGGTTGCTTAAAGTTGAAAAAACTTATGAGTAAAGCTGAAATATAAATTTATTTTTCTTCAATAATCTTTAAAGGAAATCTCACAGTTTTTTCCTTATAACATTGATAAAGTTAATAATAGATATTTTTTTAGTTTGTAGACAACAATTTATAAATAATTTAATATCAAAATTTTATATTTACTATACATTTCTTTGTCTTTTTAATTTCCAATAAAGTACAGAAATTATGCTTTCAAACATGAAAACAACATTTTCTTAGATTGACATTCTAGAATTTTAGGTTTGAATGAATCAGCACAAAAGATGTACACTCGAATACAGTTTCTTTGTATCTTATAATTCTAAGAGTAATAAGTTAATTGAACTTATGTTTAGCTGCAAGAAGACTTTTACGGTAGCGTCAAAAGAAAGGAACAGTCAAAATTAATATTCATTTTTTGATAATTGATGTTTATACAAGTGCGTTGAAAATTCGTGTACAATACTGGGGCGAAAATTTCCAAAAGTCAAAACAGGTGTTTACAAATGATTTAGGTGGCGCCAAGTTCTAAATTATCATTCTATCCTAAAACTCGTCACTCTTGCATTAAAATCTTGGCAGGAAGAATTCCGTCTGCTTTCGCATTTTCTGGGCTAAAAATACACCCATTTCATTTAGCTATTGAAGTTGTCTGTCCATCGGAAATCTCTGAATGCCTTCCAAACTTCTTGAAAGCATTTATCTCAGCTTATTTATAGAAAAATACTCTTCCTGTTTATTTCACCATGTTCCAAATCTATAAAATTAGCCCTCATAATAATATTGACCTTTTCTCAACTTTATACGATTTCTCGATATTTTTCTCACTGGGGTCGCTTCTTTTTGCAGGTATACGTAGGCTCGAAGTCGACGATTACGGACGGCACAAACTTCAATGCGGCGCGGATCGGCGACAACGAGGTAGTTGAGTCTGAGGTTTGTCTTAAATATATTTTTCAATATTCAAAGCAAAGCGCCTTAGAATTGCTTGAATTTAGGATCGGGAAAAATCCGCGAGAGAATACAATGAGAAACGTTACGAAACTCAAAAAACATTTACTTTTCGAGCGAACTTACGTTCTGGAATGTTACTTTTATTACGACATAGCTAATTACTGCTTCAACTTTTAACGGCATCTATTTTTATCTTTTCTGAAATTAAAAATTCACTTCTGCAATTAGTGTACACGTTACACATGAAAATACTTTTCATATTTTAATATTCTATGAAAGAATTTAGATTAGATCTCGGCCTATTGTTTTATCGATACGTTTTAAAATAACAGAAGGATAAATATAAAAACACGTGTAAAAGTTTAAAGAACACTAATATTGGTTGAATTCAAAGCTTAAAATAAGTCTTCGAAAAACCGTTAAAAAACAAAAGTTATTTACATCGGGCCCAACAATATGACGATTAAACTTATCAAGTAAAGAATTCGTGAAAAATATTCGATACATTTATTTACTAATCTAAAATCACGCGCAATTAAGATTACGCAGCCGTCGATTATTTCGCTCGACTTCGAGAGTGATAAACGAGTGCCCCTTTTATTCAATACCAGGTAACACTCAACACCGGACGCCCGGTAAAAATTTATTCTCGCAATCCGCGGTGGCGGCGATTTCGCGAATAATTGAAAAACGAACGAACCGCGCAGAGAGGAGCCGAGAGAGCGAAACCACGGCCGCCTTTTATCGCCGGGCCGAATATACATCGGCTCAATTTCACGTTAACCTTCATTAACCGACACCCACTTCGGCCTCGTCGCTCGAGCGGTTCCTTCCCGGAGCGGAGGTGCGTGTTGACACACATAAGCGCACCTCCTCCTCCTCCTCGAAAAGTTGCACGACCCCTCCGATCGTCCCGTCTCTCGTCCCGCCGCGATCGGAGCCGCAACGAGCGAGCGCTTAATAATAATGTACGCGCTATTACCGAACGGGAGCGCGAAAAGGAAAGAGAGACGGAGCGCTGCCGCCTATTCAGCTCATTCTCTATTCCGCCGGTCGCCGTCGCCGCCGTCGACGGCGGCGGCGCTGAAATACTTGGCAAGGTCACATCCATGTAATAGCAAACGAGCATGAAAGCGCTCCAACTGCGTTCTTCCTCCGCCTGTTCGGCTCTCTCGCTCGCGCGCCTCGCGCACGGAGCCCCGAGAGTTCGCGCGGACGATGATTATTGCCGCGGCGGCGCAGGCTGCCTCATTACCAATAACGTTCTCCAGAAATAACCGCGGGAGCGAAGTCGCCGCGGCCGCGAAAGTGAAAAGCCCTCTCGGCCGGCGCGGAGCTCGCCCCGAGCGTCGATCGATGTGCGTTCGAGCGCTGTTGATTAGCGCCGGAGCGCCCGGCGAATTCGAAGAAATCAATGAACGGCCTAATTGTCGGGATTAATTAACGAGAGCGACATCGATTCGCGTATCCTGCGATCTGGAAAATTATTCCTGAAATTGCTGCCGGCCCCCGCGTTCGACTGTACTGACGAGCGGGAAATAATT
>JAWWEM010000054.1:2692118-2721012 GCA_035582935.1 Ormyrus thymus | reverse complement strand
GAAAACGAAGCGGGTCCCAGAAACTGGAACCGCGTACCAAAAAAGTTACCGGAAGCTGGAGTTACAGTGAGTTATATGTATATATATATATATATATATATATTTGTATATATATATTGGCTGTAAATAATTATCTTATCGGTAGAAAAGGCTTGACGTTGTATAAGGGTCATTGCGTAAAGAATATTCGGGGAGGGGGGGGGGGCTTTATTGAAAAACAATACTTGCATTGTTACTTAATTGAACGGGCGGCGACTGTTTGTGCAACGATAATTAATTAAATATTGGATGTGGCAACGGGCGCGTTTATATAAAAGTTATTAATACGTCTCTCCTCGCGTGCGTCAATTATTTGTATGACTCCTTTGCGCGCAGGTGGAGCAGCAAGATTTGCCAGGGATCGACTGCGCCTATCTCGCGATGGACACCGAGGAGGGTGTCGAGGTCGTCTGGAACGAGGTGCAGTTCTCCGAGCGGAAGAACTTCAAGGCGCAAGAGGAAAAGATTCAGCTGGTTTTTGAGAACCTGACGCAGCTCGAACATCCAAATATTGTTAAGTTTCATAGGTATTGGACGGACACTCACAATGACAAACCTCGGGTGAGTTTGAACTTTATTGGATAATGGCTCTATGCAGACCGCCTCAATGGAAAATTGTACCCTCGCGTGGACGTGATTCGAAAATTATTTTTCAAAGAGCTTTTTTGTGATCAGCACGACACAATGGAAGATATTTAATAAAGATTGTAAACCTTCGAAGGAAATGTAAATTTAATAATGATGGTCGAATGGAATTTATCGTGATCGATAAATGGCTTCAAGAAGCTTTTCAATTTTGCGTTAAGGCTGGTCTGTTTGCCATTTACATTTCAACTTTGTGTGCAAATGTCTAACCGCGCCGCCATTCTTGCAGGTTATTTTTATAACAGAGTACATGTCGTCTGGGTCCTTAAAACAGTTCCTAAAACGAACAAAGCGAAACGTCAAAAAACTACCGTTACAGGCGTGGAAGCGGTGGTGCACACAAATTCTTTCGGCACTTAGGTAACTATAAATAGATTTATAATCGGCCGCTTATTCATAAGTGGCTGAGATATCAAATCGAAAAAATTCATTAGCATAAACAGAGGTAACGATTTCATCGAATTCTATATTCGGAGCTGGAGAAAAACTTTCTGAATCTCGATCTTCCATTTGATTCTCTAATTTGTGATTTATTTCATAAGCATAGTGTGAAATAATTTAATGGACAGTTTCAATATACTCTATGTACCAGTTATCTTTAATTTTAAAAAGAATTGCTAATATTTATTTGCCAATATAATTTTATTCAATTATGAGTAAGCTTATATGTTAAAATAAATTTAATATATTATTATTTAATTGAATTTATAAAAATAATGTATAATTCTTTCAGTTATTTACATTCCTGCTCGCCTCCCATTATTCATGGAAACCTAACATGCGACACCATATTTATCCAGCACAATGGTTTAGTCAAGATAGGCTCTGGTAAGTTATCACTTAAGTTTAAAGTCCAAGCTTCTAAAAAAAAAACAAAAAAAATAAAATAAAATAAAAATGGTAATAATATAAGAATATATTCCCGTAAAGCATTGACGTATAAGTTTGCGTCTTTGCATAAATAATCCTTATATAAAAGTTTTTATCATCATTGATTCACTGCTTGGTAAATTCATATTTTAGAGCATATTGATTGCTTCCTTCAATTGATAAAGCAATCTTCAGGAGTAAATAGCTTTAAATATGGTTATTGTAGCTATGCTTTAAGAATGAATGACTGAGTTCCTCGCATCTCGTCATGCCATGTCGCTAAAGTAGTCTCATTGATATACATATGCATAAGTTGCTAGGGTTTATAATAAGAGTAACTTGAGTCCCCGTTTATCGTATACCAAATAGGCTAATCTGAATGTGTAATAAACAATAATACAGCAAAACCCACAATGAAGACCGCTTCATCGTCCAGAGGAGTGGATTGATTTCATCTCTGGAAGATCAACATAGAAGATAGAAATTAATTTGGAAGATGAATCTATCAAAGACCAATACGTCAGCTAAGTACTTTAGCCAACGTGGGACATGTAAACTAACAAGTATAATTTATTATACTTATTGCTTGCATTCATTTTATTAAATTGCTTAAATTCTTTATTTATTTTGATTCGGTGCACTAATTTAATTAGTTTTTCTAAGTTTAGGGATTTTTAACAATAAGGGCTCAAGTTACTCGTAGGATAAAGTTTTCATTAACACTTTTTTTTTAACGACATAGCTCGAGAGATGAAAAAATTAATATCGTGAAATTATTTTTAATAATCATAAAATTTTTTTTTCATTTTAGTGGCGCCTGATGCCATTCACCATCACATAAAAACCCACAGAGAAAACATGAAGAATATGCATTTCGTTGCTCCAGAATATGGAAGTATGAATCGATTATTAACTAAACATATTATAATTATATTTATAAAAATCTTAAATTAATCGATCATTGTTTGTTTAGATTCTACGACACCTGCTATTGATATCTATTCATTTGGCATGTGTGCATTGGAAATGGCTGCTTTAGAGATTCAAGGAAATGGTGATAGTGGTTCAATTGTCACTGAAGAAAATATCAATAGGACGATAGAATCGTTAGATGATACACAACAACAAGACTTTATACGAAAATGTCTTCAGGCGGATCCATTGAGTAGACCTAGTGCCAGAGAGCTTCTTTTTCATCCCGTGCTTTTTGAAGTTCACTCCTTAAAATTACTTTCAGCACACGCTTTAGTCAATTCAGCCAGTGAGTGATTTCCTGTGTTATAAATATATTTTCATCAAAATAATTTACGATGAAAATATTTTAACACAATTATATTAATTTCTAGCAAATATTTCCGAAACTATAACGGATGAAGTACTGCAAAGGCTCTATGGTCCGGATACTGTTGTTGCGGAAGTTAAATATCAAAATAGGCCTCCTCATCAAATACGTATTGGTGATATACCTGCAGCTGAGAAGTTAGAGAAATTTGTCGAAGACGTCAAGTAAGTTTTCGCTAAATATGAACATAAAATTTAATTTTTATTTTTATTCATATTGCTATAAACCATTACAGTTTTTGTGTAAGATTAGAGTCATTAATCCAGTGCAAATTAATTTAAATATAATCGAATTTATTACCTAGCCTTGAACTTAAAGTTTTGCATTTTTTGTGCTTTAATTTAATACTATAATATAATAATAACAATTCAATAATTATGTATATATTTATAAATAATATTAACAATGGTAATTTTGTTTAATTGTAGATATGGTATTTATCCGCTAACTGCATTTATGGCCAAGCTTCCACCTCCTGTTCGACCCCGGGCGATATCTCCTGAAGTTACTGAATCAGTAAAATCAGTAACTCCGGAACCTGTTGATGTGGAAGCTCGTAGAGTAGTCAACATGATGTGCAACGTAAAGCCACGAGAAGAAAGTGGCGAGTTGCTCGTACGTATAAGCATGACAATTTTTATTTAATTTAATATATATAGTTTTGATACAATTCTAAGAATATTCTATTATTTTTAGATGACAATATTGTTGAGAATGGACGATAAAATGAATCGGCAGTTAACTTGTCCGATAACACAAGTTGATTCATCAATGCTACTTGCACAGGAGCTTGTACATTTTGGTTTCATTAATGAAGTGAGTATTTAATCCAAAGCAGCTTTTTCGGTGTTTATGTTTATTTTTTAGCATTTTAATTCGACTGTTGCTGTCTGCACGTTCAAATACTTGAAAAAAAAAAATGTAATATTGCAAGTACAAAGTTTTTATAATTCTATTCACTGAATTTGAGCAATTAGTTTTTTGTCTTATAAAATAATTGTTTGTCTTTCGTGTTTGATCAACAAAAATAAAATATATGTATACTATAAATAAATTATAAATCAATCAAAGATAGTTTAATTTAAAATTGTGTAATAATTACAAGCATTATGTATCAATTTTATTATTTCATTTCTGGTTAATAAATAGAAAATTCTTTTGAATAGAAAATCGATTTCTCTCTTACATAATGCAGTCGGTAATAAAGTAGTTATCTGTTTTAAGAGTCCTTACCTGATTAAATAAATTGCAAGTTAATCTAAAATTTATATAGTTTAGTAGCAAATAAATTTCAATTTTTATTTTATAAAAATTTTAAATGTTTTCAAATTATTATTTTTAATTTTAAATATTTATAATAATATTCTTACTAGGACGATCGGGACAAGATAGCAAATTTGATTGATGAAGCATTGCGCAGTTGCTTCAATAAACAGCAAATGCTAAGCCCGAGTCTCGTCTCACTTACGAGCTTACCCAGCCAGACACTGCTGTTGCCTAACCCCGAGTTCTCACGGCTCCAACGACTTGAAGACGTTAAGCCAGCAGCACTCACTCAGCCTGTGAAAATCGTTGATTCGAGACAACAACAGCAGCAACAACAGCGACATCACGAACCCGACGTTGAACGGCAGGTCGTGAGCGAAGCTGGTAGTTAACCGGCGGCTGTTGCTTATCGTTCCAATGTGTCTCGACTCCACTATTGTGCCACTTCGCACGCTCCATGTATAGACTGGCTATGTATTTTTATATTTTAAGTAAGATGGAGAAAATGAGAAAAGGAAAAAGATGAACCAAGCGCTACCGTAGTATATCTAGGAAACGTAAAATTTTTTCATTTTTTATTTAATCGAAAAATACTTATTAAAAAAAAAACAGTTATCGGTAGTCGTAGCCTTTTCTAAACAGTAAAGAATGTTTCAGTTAGAATTTACAAAGCTTTCTATCTTTAACAAATAAATTTTCTACATTTTAAAAGACGGGTAACTTTTGGATCGTAAATTTTATTATCCATTTTCCATAGTTTTGGTTTCAAAAACTCTTAAAGAATTTCACCATTTTTTTAAAAGTTTAATTTAATAAGTATTTATCGATTGAAGAATTTTAAAGTACGAAATGGAAACGACTCTAAGCGATTTTCCTGTTGTAAAGAGAGTAAATAAAATGCGGACCGGAGAATGAGGAGGGAGGAGGCGAGAAGAAGGGCCCCGTGGCTTACTTCGATACTTATATTAAGGTTTCTTTGTCACTTCAAATCTACGTTTTCTAATGTGTTTTAATTTCTTTCCTTCGAATGGACAGTAGTGATATTGAGCCAATACTGAACATGTTGATTTGAACGAAATTTTTGTAGTGTCTATAAATTATCCCTCTATAACAAGAACAACAAAATTCATTGTATAATGATAATCACAAAAGTTAAAGGTTTAATTATTTTTCAAAATTTGAAAAAACTTTACTTCAGCATTGCGAAAATAACGATATTGTACTTAGTGTATGAAATAAATAGCTATTTTCCCCTTAATAACTTTTATAATATTTTTACCAAAAATAGTTCAAATCGACATGCAGCTTTGGACCACAATAAAGCAGCAATAGGAACGGACTGAGAATATCTTGATGAATTCCTTTCGCAATTAGACGATACATAACTTTGATTGTACTGATATACATACCTAATTTTAAACTAGAGAAAGTTCAAATAAATTGCATGAAATTGTTACGCAAATATTTTTATGGTCTGAAAAATTATTTATTAAAGAACGATTCTTAAATATGTATAATATAAAATAATTTTTGCAGCTTTTACATCAAATTGAATAGCTTTGTATAGAATGCTGTGCTCATCTTAAGATTACGAAAATTAAGATGTTCGCATTGTTCCGTTCCAGTACATTACTTGTAAAAAATATCTTGTAAATGTACGGCGCTTTGTGCCGTCCTCGTTTTTTCATAGAAAAATAAAAATAATAATGATAGTAATAACAAAATAATAAATAATAATAAAAGAAGAGATAAATAAAAAACAATCTGACGGATCGCAAAAATCCACATTTCGCACAAAATAAATAGAAAAAAGAAACCCTCTTTGGCCAGCGGCGCGAATCGTCTTAATAGAATCGCAAAAAATCGATAGACTAAAAATAAATAAAGTTATATACCACGAGTCTCCCAAAAAATAATTTTTACGGCAACAAAGAATGCCGAAGAGAGTAGCCACGGGAGCGGCAAACTTGGGTATTATTGATGTGATGCAACCAAGGTTATTAAAAGAATGCCTCGTTTTCTCTCTGTCTCTTCCTAGTTCTCTTTTCTCTTATTAAATTTTCCCCTTCGAAGAAGAGGAAGACTATTTGCACTGCTTGGCTGCTTAATTATTCAATCAAATCTTGTGATATAGTTAAATATTACTTCTTTTACTAGCAAATAATACACGTGTCATCTGAATTGTATTATGGAATTACGAATTGACTGATTGTAATATTTAGATAAAGAATGAGTTCCTTGCGTTGCTTCGAAGAACACTTTTTGTTAATTTCAGTTATTTATTTTAAAACAACTCAAGTTATTCAAATATTTTTTTTTAAATTATGAAAATAATAAAATTAAACTACCTTCTTTAATATAAAATATTTTTTTGAAAACTGTATTTTATCACTGCTATTTCAAATAAATATTTGAGTAAACAAAAAGTGTGAAAATCAAAGTAACGAAAGTATATGCAGTATGATTAGTTGGTGGAACATACAATTTTCAGAGGCAAAATAATTAATAAATAAAGATGAGAGTAAGGAAGAGACAATGAGGATAGAGATCCTTGTAAATAATTATATTTTTAAGAGAATCTGTCTACACAGAAAACTAGTCATATAGTTATATTCGAGTGCTAAACGGACTAACATACCGACCTCGTTATGTCTCTTTTGCATTTACAATAACACGCGCTTGGCCAAGATGGGAGAGAGACTGTGAAAAAGAGAAGGGTGGAATGTGAAACAAAAACTGCGATCGAACGAACGAGAGAAAGAGAAAAACGCAATTGGAGAGTGTGCGCATGAGTGAGAGAGAGAGAAAGAGAGAAAGAACGAGAGAGAACGAATGAGTGAAAAGAGAGATATACTGCTCCATTTTCATACCTCTGTCAAAGAAAAAGAAAATAAATTGTCGCATTTTCATAAAAAAGAATAAAAATAAAACACGTCACAATTAAAGAACTCCTCGTCTACGTCAAGTGATTTACAGGAAGCAAAGATCTTGTTAACTTCTGATGAACTTTATCATGGGTGTAATAGAAGGTGCAGTCACGAAAAAAAGATTTTCTACGTATAACATTGTAACAATCGACGAATTGTTGTACTGAGAGATGATAACACGCGGAGGCAAGTGGACAAGCATCAAGATATTTCGAAAAATATGTTTTTTACTCGAATTACGTTTCCAATGCAAAGGGAAATGTCAATAGGCGAGGAGTAGCAAAAGCGACAAAAGTGATAACACAAATAGAAAACGTAAGCCAGTGGCGCGTTTGCTTTCAATATGTAGTTTATTTTTCTTTCTTAATTTATACAGTAGAACGTTGGATGTTTCACACCCAAGAGATTACAAAATTCATATAAAAACTTTATTTTTTTTATACATGGAGACGAATGTCGCGCTAACAATCGGACAACGAAGGAATTTTTTGAAAGATTATTGAAATCGATGTCGAATGCTTTTTTGTCACTTTCATCTCGACGATGGATACGCGCTATTGAAGTAACGTTACAATATATTTTTGTACATAGTTACTATATTTTTAATCAAATATTGTTTAAAATATAATATTCCAAACGATTCGATGTAGAAAAAAGAATATTTTATACTTAATCAAGAAAAAAATGATACTGAAAAGCGTATAGGCGAAGTCGCTTAATTCCTTTGATATTGCAATATTGTACATTTACAATTTCGATTATATCAATGTTTTATTTACAAACATTCAATTCTATTTTCACACTGATTTCAATAATTTTGTTGGAGATAATTTTCTGAATTTTAATCACTTTAACGCTAAAAGTGACATGTGCGCCAGAAAGCAAAGTTTGTTCCTTTGTCGTTATTATTGAAATAAATTAGGCTTCTTGCTAACGCATTTTTACTTCCGCGTCAAAGACACAAGTTTTGAAAATAACTCCGCAGAAAGTCAATGTTGTCCAATTATTATTTACATAATTTTACGTAGAAGCCGCGTAGTGCTTCTCTTCCGTACACAGTAAAATAAAATGTTCCAGTGTTATTTTTTTCATATGTTAAAATTTACCAGATTTATTCAAATTTCCATTTTAATAAAAGTCAATGCGTTATAAGACATATTGATTATGTTATTAATTAATTATTTTTATCATTTACTAGATATTTAAAAACATTCTGAAAAATACATTCTTACTTTCAGCTTATTTTGCGGCTGTATCAGATTATAATTCATAGCGCAAAATATAATTGGACGCTTAAAAAATCTTTATTACAACATTAAATTAAAAGATCAAATTTAGAAGTAGAAATTTTTTAACCATTATGTAACATTTTTTAACAAATGGAGATTATTTGTACATAATTCATAGTATTAAATAGTTTACAGTATTTTTAATGCATTATAATCATAGTGAAACATAATTACTAATTTAGTTTTCAAAATTTTTTCTCGAAGTTCAAAGTTCACACCTTTTTATCAGACCTTCAGTAAAACTTTGATACTATTTTTTAACAAATATTTTGCTAAAGATATTAAAAATATATTTGTGACAAATAAGACTACATACTAAACTATCAGTCATATCTTTGTATCAAGAGAAAAATGCTTTATTTCGTAATTTTCACGAATAACAATTATTTAACACCGAGTTCACTTGAAATTCTAATAAAATAATAAAAAAATTTTGTGAAATTTTATAAAAAAGTAAGTTGCATAATATTATTATAGAACATCATAAGTTGTATTTTTTTTTTTTAATTATTGCATTGGTTTATTTAAAAAAAAATAATTAAAACTCCTTTTTTAATAATAAAATATATAATGTTACTAATTGTGGACTTCCATCGAAATATTTGTTTAATTAATGAAAGGAAAAATGGCAATTAAGTTGTTACATATAACGCCACATTTATTTTTATAAAAGCTCACAAGTATTGATAAATCAGTTCTCTACAATCTTAAATATAAGTAAAGTGAAGAATAAAAAAAGTTGATGTTCTTTTATCATAAACAATTCTTTTATCATAAACATTTTTGTTTGTAAATTTTGTAAATTTACATCAGCATCAATAATACTAACAACGTTTTTGCCATCAGTTTTTGTTTGTCGTTTATTTTAAAAAATAACTTAAGGCTTAGAAAAGAATAATTAATAAAAACTATACTTTAAGCATTGAACGATAACATGATGTATAGCTTTTTAAAGAAACGTGCTCAATAATTGATTATTAGAGCATATATTTTGATTGATAAAATTGTAACTCACAGCCTCTTAAACAATTTACTTTTGATTAACTAGATATATATGTTTTGCACTAAAACATAGATAAAATTCTGTTTTAGCTAAAATACTTAATAAATCAACAATTTGCCACAATTGAAAAATTTAGACATTGAAAAGATTATAGAAGAACTGATAATTTACAAGTTCTATTTACTTTCAGTTAATCCAGAAAAAAATTCTGAATATATGATTATACAAGAAAGACATGCTTAAATATTTCAAAGCTATATATATATATGATTTTAGAAAAGTGATTTTTTAAGAGACTATTATGATTTAACATCGAATTTCGCAGGATATCAAATTAAGTAATAAAAATGGAAACGAAAAAAAGTCAAGAGGAATTCATCAGACGCTGCTTTTCTTCGACGAGTCACAAACATCAGAAACTGAAAGTAAGATAAAGTACGAAGTCGCGCAAAGGATGTCTTACTTGAATGAAAATCTTATGTTTCTTTGACTACGTGTAATGACGATGCAATCTCTAAACTTCCAGGCAACGTGTTTTGAGAAGAAAGGAATTAAGCAATTCAGTTTCGAAGTAAATGCATTTCAAAAGCTTATGTTCATCTAGATCTGGGAGTTTCCTATTAAATTCAAAGTAATTAATTAAATATTAAACTCGGAGTAATTGGAAGTTAATTAAAAAGTAGAAAGCAGTTAATTAACTTTTTAAAAGCCTTCGAAAGTAAATATTAGAAAAGTCTTTTTGATTAATTATATAGAAATTTTAATAAATTAAAAAAAATCATCTCTTACAGTTTCATTTATATAAGTAAACTTGGTAACTTCCAGCTTCTTGGAAGGTCACTTAGGTTTTTTGTGGAAAAAAAAACAAGTATAAAATAAGTATACTTATTCATTTATTTATAGTAACTATTTATTCCTAAAATAAATATCGCATTATTAAGCTTTTGGAACATATTGATTTTTATTTTAATTATATTTTTTCATTTTAATAAATTTTTGTAATTCAATGCGAATAACTCGTAATCGGAATATATTTTTTTTAAAAGAAGTGATTTTTAAATTTACGAAGCTGAATTGCGAAATTTCTTTTATTTGCCAGTGCCTAAAAAAGTAAGATGAAGATAGAAGATAATTACGATATGAATGTGTCTAAATTTGTAAATCTGTATCGAGGAATTATGTAACGTCACCCATTCTCAAAGAGAAAATTAGAAAAACTATAAGATATACTACAATTATGAATTACTAAAACAACTTCTCACAACTAAAGTTACGAGAAAACTTTATTACATCAAAAACTTAGGCTTAAAATGATTAGTCTTATACCTATATGCATTAGTCTTTTAAAAACGTTTGTATAATTTTTTAATAATATACACTATACCTACAATATTAAATAAATCATTAATGACTTTAACCACAATTATTTTAAAATAAAGATGGAATATTAACATAAAATTGTTGGTCCTTTTATTTTTTACAAAAAGGTGTATTTTTGCATTTTGATACAATATAGCGTACTTTGAAAATGTTTCAATGCGCTTTTTTAAATTATATTCTTTTGATTTCCATTTGTTTTTTGTATTTTTTAAACAAATTAAACTGTGGGCATAAAAAAATGTATATTTAAGATTAGATTTTTCATTTTTTTTTTAAAAAAAGTCGAGAACACATTTTTTTAATTTGCTCAAAATGTTAGCAACGGTAAGTACCTAGTTTATAAAAAGTTTAGGTGCGTTAAAATGCAAGAATTGATTGCGTTTATCGTTCGTAAACTGACGTTGATAATTGATACCGAAAATAATTTTTGAAGATAAAAACAAAGGGGGTAGAATTATATCAAATCGACTAACACTAAATATACAGATTATTCAGAATCTTTGTCGCCACGTATGAAATGTACATTTCGTTACAATTTTTAGAAACTGACTATGTGTTTTCTAGAGCTTACTACTTTCATTACGTAGTCGTTAATTTATTTTAGACGTAGGATTCTGGCGTTCTCTCTAACATTGTAATATTGAAGTTGCATATCTGCAGTTTGCTTAGAGTACAGCCATTACAATATATTATTTACAAGTCTGTTATTTTCATGACGTAAAAACAGAATAGTCCTTCTTCATAACTTACGACTTTAATGTCACATTCAAATATACAAACACGCTAGTAGAAAATTGACAAGTTTCACTAGTAAATATATATATATGTATAAGTCAATAACTTCATAGTCCCATTGTCTAGTCAGACATCATCAGTTTTCGTCAAGATTCTACCAGAGATAAGCAATTGAGAAATCACGCACTTGCGGCTTCTATTTTCTGAAAAAATACTTGACAAACAGCTAAAACAGGCCAGAATCCCTTCAAGCTCACCTTCTGCGTACAAGCGCGCACGTAGACAAGTAATACACACACGGAACACAAAGAACGTGGGCACATCCTCCTACGCGTCCTCCTTGGTGCGATTGAGCAGGTAGTCGAGGTCGTGCGAGATCCGGTCCAGCATGCCGTTGGTGGTGAGCTCGAGCTCCTGCTCCCGCTGGACGGCGGCGACGGCGGCGGCGGCGGCGGCGGAGTTCGCCTTGAGGAGGACGTCCTCGCCGTCGGGCTGCTTGCGCTGCTCCATCGTGTTGGCGATGTCGGGCATCGTCGGCTCGCTGGTCTCGACCGCGACGGAGACGCTCGTCACGCCGTGCTTCAGGACGGGCAGCGGCTTCTTCAGCAGCAGGTCCTGCGTCGTCGTCGTCGTCGTCTCGCTGCCGTTGATGGCCAGGGTGACGTCCGGCATCGTCGGGGCGGCCCGACCGCCGCCCAGACAGGTCTCTACCTGGGCGCTGCAGAGGATCGTCGTCGGGGTGGCGATGGACTGGCGCTGGCGGTGCTGCAGCTCGCCCGAGATCGTTTTCGCCTGCAGTCCCGACAGCGTTACCAGCTCTTTGTACGGCTGCTGGAAATTTCAAGATTGCCTTTTACGAGCACTTTATTTGGTTAATGTCAGGGGAGGGAGTTACTTTGGCTGGGGTATTAAAGGGAGAAATGCCCGGTTAACTGAGGGAGTTGGAATGTTTTCATTATGCATAACTTTGCGCGCGAAGTTAATGGTTTTATGATTTATATTAAAAGCAAAAATTAAGTTGTTAGCTGGGCAATCTGAGAGTAACGTTTTTAGTTTAATTAAAATAACCGGAGCACGTCAATTATTTTCTTAAATGTTTTATGCTGCAATTTGTACTTCTTACAATATTTGTTTTACTTCGGTTTATTTTTGGAAAAAAACTCGACTTCTGTCAGCTTATATACATCTGTACCGTTGCACTCAATGACTAAGCTACATCTCCCAAGGAGTCTAAGTCTAGCGAACGACCTACTTTCAGTTCAAAAGTTTAATCTTTTATCAATCTGAACTCAGCTCGCTTGATTAGCGCGCGAAAAATCGTAGCCGCGTGTTCGATTTGCAGTTCTCTCTAAAAGTTGCAGGGCTGTCGGTATAAAAAAAAAAAGGCGGCACATGCAGCCCATTTATCGAGGCTCTCCTTCAGACTCTGGATTTATTTCGCCGTCAATCCACGAATCGTCGCTATTAACTCCGTCGGCAGAGCGACTCAAAGCGGGGCAGTGCTTATCCTAACTCGGTGAGGCTAATGCGATTTGGGCTGCTCATTGGCGTATCCAGTTTCGCGACTGCAGCGAGCTCTGCGTCGCTGTTCCGATTCGCTACGTAAGGTCGTCCCTGGCGTTATTGCCTAAAGCAGGGTCCACTTACATTTAGCCTAACTGATGAGACTAGCAAGCAAGCCAGGGAGAAACTCTTACTGAGAAGCTCGAGATTTTATCATGTTTTACTTGGTTTGCTTCGATTGTTTTGTTAAGCATTGTTGAGACCAATTTTGACAATACTTTTTATGGGATTTTCATACCATTAGTTTTAAATGTGCCACGATGATGTGAGAAGAAAATAATATATACTTATTGAGTTGTTGAACTTATTGAGGGCTTTTATTCTAGAATTAAACAGTTTACATTATTGATATTTGATATTTCGGAAGAATATGTATCATAACTCGCAGTTTTTCTTCTCAGTTTGTACGATAATACAACAGTAATACGTACTCGAATGCGTGTTTTATAAATTTTTGAAATATGCGGGCAGTATGAAAAATTGCAGTTAACGTTAACGCAGATAAAGCGGATATAGAGAGTGAAATATGGACGCTTTTGGCCGGAGGCTAAATCGAATATCTTTAAGCCAGTGGCGTATTTTACAAAGTTTGATGATCTTCCACAACGGCGTAACCGTGTTTAAATTTTCATAAAATATTATTATTATAATTAAAATGTATATTTATTTATTTATTATTAATTATGAGATAAATTACATACAACAAATTGAATGCATAATTTAATGTATTCTTTTTATAAATTGGTTTATTTATTTACGTTAAATAATTCGCCTTTATCCGCACTAAACGACGGAGAAATGTATACTGCTCGTCAAGTGAATTCTTGACTGAAAATTTGAGGTGACTTCATTTCAGAATGAGTTGAATTTCTTATTCGGCTCTTATTCTAGAAAATTGGCCACCTAGCTTAATTTATATTAAGTTTATATAAGTTTCCAGCATGCAGTTAAATAAGTTAAATTTTCTTCTGAAACTTGCTTTCATTAAAATCGTTTATATTATTCGAAAGTGTTAATTATTTATAATGGCAATTATTGATATTTAAACTCAGTTAAATCTTTTGCCTGACCAATGAAATATACACTGAACGCATTAAATAAATAAAAATTCTTCTTTATTAATTATGAATAATCGTATTATTCTTATTTAATAAAATCTTATTAATGCCATGGATTTGCGCAAAATTTCCAACATCTCTTCATGCAACATTAATTGGATATTTTTCTTGCAATTATTATATAATTAAAATAAAATAATAATCTTCTTTGTAAAATCTACAATCGCATGATATTTGAAATTGCAATCCACATTTTAATAATCATCTGATAAATTAAACATGGTAAATAATTAGACGTTAACTTTCAATCGATTCCATCAAAATAAATACAATCGCAAACATTAAAATAATTTCCTTCTGTATAATTAAATTTTAATTAATTTTCACGAACTATCAAAATTTTACTGGAAAATTGAAAATTGACTAAATTTAAGAATATAGTTAAACTTATACGTAGAAGCTCATTAATATTTTGCAATTTTCGACTATTTTTCTGCGATTATCTTCAATTAAAAACCGTTTTATTTGTCCTATTTGCAATTACAGTGATGAAGGTTTTTATTAATTTCTGCGCTGCTCAGCCAAAATTTATTCATGCCCGCAGCGATTATTTAAAGCAGGTAATTTTTTAATCCAACATGGCGTTTCCACCCATCGCCGCAGCTTAAAACACGACTCTTTCGCAGAAACATTTATTGCCCCTGCCGGGAAAAGCCGGCACTTATCATCAGAAAAAAAGTCGAGCCAGATTCTCGATAAATCTTGGTAGCATCGCACTAAAAATTGTTGCCGCGCAACAAGTGACCGGGCTGCCCGAGAGGGGAGCGCTTTAATTTCCGGGTAATCGATTTTCGAAAAAAAAAAGAAGAAAAAAAAAACACTCGTTCGGTTCGCCCCGAAAAAGCGAAGGCAGACGTATAATCGGATGCGGGATGCGTCGTATACACGAGGCTCTTCCCCTCCTGACGGGCCGCGAGGGCTTTCGCCTCCGGCTCTCTCAAAACAGCCATCGCCATAAATACAGTGTCTTTGAAAGTTTTTCAATCTCCTTGACGCGGCGCGGCGAAGAAACGGGCAAGGGTGGGCGGGGTGAGTAGCAGCGGCAGCAGCTTTCGTCGGGCTCGAGCGTAAAGAAGAGTAATGCGCCCGCTTTGTCCTGGCCTGTATACGTGTACGCGGCCCGTCTCTCTGTCCTAATATACTCCGGGGGGGGGGGGGGGGGGTCCGCCAGAAAAACCCCAAACCCCCACACCCCAGGGCGGGGCCCCCCCCCCCCCCCCCCCCCCCCCCCCCCCCCCCCCCCCCCCCCCCCCCCCGCCTGAAAAAGCGCAAAGCCGCACACGCGAGGGAGGGGCCTCCCTCTCTTGTGCTCTTGCACTTTGAATTTTCAGTCGCAGGCAAATTCTTCTTCTCGCCCGAATGCTCCTTTTTCCGCGAGGAGAGCCGAGCGGCGGCGGAGGCTTTATTAGTGGCGAGTGTGTGTCTTAAATTTCGGAGAAGGCGACCGCCGGGGCCATTTGTTTTTCGCCCGCGCTGAAAGGGGAGGCGGTTTCGGAAGTGCTTTTATAAGCGCCGTTTGGACTCTTTTTGCCGCCCGCCGGGGAATTAGATTTCGTCTGATTTAGTATGTATCTAACGTGAATTTCTATGGAATTTACGAAATTAATGATCAATATTGATCCGTTTTTAATAGCTCGGTTGCGAACAATCAAAAGATATTGCAGTTGTAAGCCTATTGCAGATAGATTAAAAATTTTAAGCGGTTTTCGATTCCATTTTCAAACTGCCAAAAGGTATTATAGGCCGCGACATTCGATCCCTGTCGATTAGAGATTTAAAATACGTAAATATCCCTTCTAATTTTTCCTGAGAATAACAAACGACTGTAAAAAAAATTAAAGCTATCATTTTAGCTCAAAAACACAGATTTGAATAGCTGAGCAGAGCGCAGCCGAGCCGTGCGCCACTCTCAACTAATCCTCCGAAAGTGAATAATTCCGGGCGCAGGGAACCGGAAAAAAATCTGCAAAATTAAAAAATGATAAAACGTTCTCGCTCGCGGCAGCTCCCTAATTAAATGTGATAATCCCAGCGTGCAGCTACACCGCGCGGCAGCGAAATCGTTATAATCCCAGTCTTGAGAGTACGTATAAACTCCCGGCGAGTTTCTTTCCTCCCCTCCTCGCGGGGCCGCGTTTTTATATTCAGAAGGGAGTTCCGCATCCATCACTTACCGGGTGCTGGTCGAGGAGCGGCGGCGGCGGCTGCGGCTGCTGCGTCGCCTGGACGTAAGGCTCGACAAAGTTGGCGAAGCTGTCGGGCGGCTCGTACCTCGGCTGGTGCCTGAGGCGGCCCGGGCTCAGCCCGTAATTCTCGAGATGGATGTCGTCGACGTGGTGAATCTGGATCTCGGGGGCGGCCAGCTGGGTCGCCGCGGCGTGGTACGCCCCGGCCGCGGCCTCGTTCACGTACTCGCGGGCGTCGATGCCCACCGCCACGCCGCGCGACTCCACCGGGTAGAGCGGCTGCTCGCAGACGACCCCGGCCAGCAGGAGGCTCACCGGCAGGTGAGTGCTGCCGCCGCCGATGCCCGCCGACGACGACGACGACAGCTCCTTCTCCAGGTCTTTCGAGCGGACTGCAAGCGGAGCGGAGTTTTGGTGTCGAAAGATTGGGCTCGAATTTTACTGGGGGGGGGGGGGGAGAGAGGTTTGGGCGAGGTTGAATGTTCGGAGTGCTGTACTGACGTTCGTTATTGATGTAAATTATTAATTAATTAATGAAGCATGTCACGAATGTAGTGCATTATCTAAAGAAAATCAGCTTCCGATATGAATTGTAACCGTGTAACATTTGAATGAAGGATATTTAACTGGGTTAATTTAAAAGTCAGAGCCGCGGCCATATATCACTTCAATTTTGAAGTTGGTTTTTGAAATATTACTTGCATAACGAAAACTTGCTGGGGCATTTCGAAATTTCGAACTTTCGAGCAGTCACTTTAAATTAGAAAATAGTAAATAAATTGCGGAAAAGTTAATTGCAAACGCGTGTTTAAAATAAATATTCGAAAATAGCCGTGGAATTGAGAACAGTCGCTCATTTAATCCGGCGTTCTCGAAATAAGGATAATGGAATTAAAGTTAACATCCGCAGCTAAGGACAATTGCGCGCGATAGCTGCTCCTCCGTTTCCCGAGTTCAAATGGAGGCGAGCGACGGTTATTAAAAATTAATTCCGGCCTGATAAAAAAAGCATTCCAGGCTTAAGTTAAGTAAAAGCCGCGCGCGCCTCCGCTCCCGCCGCCGGGGGGATTAATTTTTAATTGACCCAAATTAATTGCGCCTGTTAAGTTTGTTTCGCGAGGAAGGTAAACGCGCGCGGAGACAAAAATTTTACGAACCTTTAGTCGGCTCGGAGGCACACTCGTCGTCAGATCCCGTCTGACGTTTTAATTTGTGAAGAACTGGAGCGACGACCAACACTTCGCCGCTCATCACGTACGTCGCTAGAATTATGAATCCCTGCGAAAAATAGAGGGAGATATGACGGGAGAGTGTTTACGGGGTTTTAGCATCGAATGGAATATCCGGGTTTCGCGTTTTCGCTTATTATACTTATAGAAACTAGCTGCGTTTAGACTGAAGGAAAAGACAGAGTAAAAGTGTGACTTTTCTTTACAGTTAAAAAAGACTTTGTCCTAAATTGATCTTTTCCTTAAAATACATTAGAATTAAATTATTTAAGATAACAGTAAATTTCAAATTATAAAATTATTTACGCTGACTTTATTTACATTCCGCGACAGAGATCCGATTTATCATAAAAAACTTTTATGATAATTTTTGCGCAAAATCTTATTTCAAAATTCAGTCCCATCGCAAAGTTAAGCCTTATCTAAAAAAAACCTCATTCGTATAACAAAGGGAAAATTTTTCGCTGTCAATTTATGCAATTTTCCCGTTAATATTCTTTTGACTCGGTCTTTTATATTTCTTTACGCTCTATGAAGTTCTTCCCGTCGGCGGAGTGCATGCTTTTGTATAACTTTAGCGGGCGTTGAAGTTTTATCTTCATCTTCTTTAGTAGCTAAATATAAAGATAAACCCTCTCGGCAACGAGTTGAAAAGTGTTGGTCACGGAGTGGCGTGCCATCTATCCAGCGGTAAAAATATATTTATACGAGAGGGCCTCGCCGCGTGCAGAGCGGCTCTAAATCCATTGTATATTACTGCTACCTTGATGACAATAGATCGTCCGTACTTTTTAAAATACTAGGTACTATAAAAGTATTATAAAGAAGGATGGAGATGCATGATTTGAGTACTTTTTAAATTTTTCTGTGTATACCCAGACGCCAGCTTTTTTCATTGAAAATGGCGCTTTGTCAACGCTGTAACTAAAAGTTATGCTTTTTTTTACAACGCGACGGGTAAGATTAAATAAATTTGTGAATTAAATGTATCGCTTGGAACGGGGCTTGTAATAACTTAGAAAAATATTTTCAAAATATTCAAAGTTCAAAATTTCAAAAAAAAAAATTCTAAAAGGCTACAACGAATTCAAAAACTCAACAAGTCTAAATTAAAATTTGGGTTAGTTGTAACAATACGAATAAATAACGCACAAAACTAGACATTAAAATATAAAAAAAGCTAGAGCTCATAATAAATAACTATACTGCAAATTACTCTTTGTTAATAAATAAAAATTATATAAACTTTTTATTTTTTGTTGAACCGGTCTGCGCTCAGACGCATTATGTATCTCTGCAGAATACTATGTGCCAGGTAACTGTTTTTACAATGTATATATGTATTGTTATTTATTGTAACCTGATCATCACAGTAAGTGTCTATGCTCGTTGTTTGGTAAATTTATATTTTTAGGACCAGTAAATTTAAAGTGAGTTACGAAATATTTTTTTATAGAAAAAAAAAACGCAGACACATTTTTCGCATTTTCTTTGGAAATTTAAAAGATTTTTTCTTTTGAACGTAAAAATTATTTACGCAACGCGCAGATAGATATTTGAAACTCAAAAGTAAATTTTAATGACGTAAAAAATAAAAAGCCGAGTCATATGTTTATTCTCAAAAAACGTTCTAGTTCACTTCATCTTTCGCAACTGTCAATAATAGAAAGGTTCAGGCAGCAAGGAAAAAGCTCCTTTTCAACTTTACCCATAATCTTAATCTAAAGCACTGCTGCCGCCTGAGTGACAACTTTCCGAAGGTGTCCTACGATATCAGGTGCGAGCCGATACCCGGCGCGTTTTCGCAGATCTTTTGACTGCCCCTGTAAAAGTTTGTGCCTCGTCGATGCTACTCTCTAAAGCGGATGAAGGCGATCAGGTTACGGCATTGCAGTCGCCTTTTATTTCGAGCTGCATTTACGCTCATTGAATTTGCGAATATTTTAAATCTCGTTCGGGTGCTTTGAAACGAAATACTTCTAAACGCATAAATAAAAGTGTGCGCGATTCAGAGTTAGAGATGGAAATTTTTAACAGAATTGACTTTAACGTTTTTCTTTTTTTAGAAAACTCGTCTATTGTGCAATGCAAGAATACTTAAGCAGATTGCTATTAACAGACAGACAGATTAACAGACAATTTCGAGCTTTTGATAATAATTTAGCTAATGAACAAGATGATATGCTTTAATAACTGTTCCACACGAGGGTCGCTTGAGCAGACGTAGGGCAGTAGCGCAATTACGTTACTAATTCGTATCGCAGGCACACACGTGCACCCAATTATCAATTAAACATATGACTTGTCAGATTGAAGATTCGTTTTTCGAGATAATAAGTAAGAAATATTAATGAATTAATTTTCCTTGTAATAAGAATTAATTAATTCGTACAGTAATTATTTACAATTACTACAATAGAGTATGATAATAACGAACATTTGAATTTTGGAGGGCCATTACGTTAAAACGGCTCCAAAACACTCAGAAAACATATCACGCGCCCGTCAAAGTGAATAAGTAGATAAGCCGTAAGTTTAGTCAGACCGAGTGTGTACACTCAGCCGACTCTTCGCGCTGATCTTCCATAAGCAAAAGTAATTTCGTTCGTTCCGTATGTGTCTTTGCTGCGCGCGATTGTTTAAGTTTCGAAGTTACATACGTCACGGGTACGAGGCATATTCGTCTCTCGGCGTGAAATGAATCAATCATGTGCCGAAACTTTGTCGCCTTTGTCAATTGATTGGAATAATTGAATGATAAATGGAGCTTTTTCCGATACTCCGGGAGCTTTCAATTAATGCAGACTATTATATATCTATGCCAGCAAAAGCTTCTTGTGGACAAAAGGTTTTACTCACTAGTAAAGCTGACTGGAACGCAAAAACGTAATGATAGATGATCCGCGCAGAGTTGACGTAGAACACTGAAGACACCTCCATTGCCACAATACCAAAAATAACGATCGCCGAACGATGCAACATTCTTATCCTGCAGCAGAGTAAGTGCATTTAATTAGTTTAGCTTTCAGCAGTCAGTTAATTAAAACAAATAAAAACCAGAATTCACTCGCTAACGAGTTTTCGTCTGAGAAGTAAGTCCGGTGCATGTTTGAAAATTTCAGCTGATATAACTCGTCGGACTAATGGAACCCGAAAGAGACTTTATTTCTCAGCAGGAATTACCGAGATTCATAAGGCTATGAAAACATGCAGGAGGCCTCGCTCGTTCCCCTGCTTCTACCTTTGAAGTAATAAGATTAAAAATTATATCAATCAAAAAGTTCGGAAGCTTATAACGTAAGACCGTAAACTTTATAAACTGATTATTTTACTAAATACTTTCGCAGCTATTTTCTGAACTTTCTCAAGAAGCAGAGGCCGCGGGGCGCGGACCTCTTTTTTATTACGTTTTGTCTCTTTATCGGTTATATCAGCGTTCAAATCTCAGTATTAAGAAGATTCTGAATGTCTATTGTAAAATAATAGTACGTTATGCACCTAGGAAGCGAAAGTAAAGAATGTCTCAGATCGCATGTATTTATCGACCTCGGCTTCGCCTCGGCCAATAAATACATGCGATCTGAGACATTCTTTATTCACTCCGTAGGTGCATAATGTGCTATTAGGGCCGCGAAATGGTCATTTCGCGGCCTAGGACAAAAAATTAACGTTTAAGTAAAATTTGAACGACAAAGAAATTGCGCCTCGCAGTGATTTACGCGCGCTGAAAACTCAATTGTCAAAGTTAATAACGAGATTTTCTCAGTTTTAATTCGCATGCAAGAACCGCCTCACCTCCTTGCAATAGTCTTTTAATAATACAAAGGGTATTTACCTTAATTGAATAATATCTTTCTTCGTAAATTTATACAACAAAGGCCTAGTTTTATGAATTACAGCTATGTACAGTAGTAAAAACGTGAGCAACAACGTTATCGAACATGTAACGAATATATTGTAGACGCCTGAGCCGTAAATCAGCCACCAGGACTCGTGCTTCCATCCGATGCTTTTCCGCGTTAATTCGGTCGTAAGTATAGCTAAGATCGGGACCCCTGCCAAAGGTAAACAGAGCAAGCTTAGCAACACCGCAAGTGTACTCGTGAGTATTTAGTTCGTCGAGCGTGTTTATCGAATACTAATGAAATGGGCTTTTTTTCTTCTTGCTCCAGATCGAAATGCCAATATTTGGCGGGGAAGTGTAATGCATTATTCATTTGAGCAATCGCCAAAGTAAACAATTATTCAATTCGTTATCGCTCCCATTTAGTGGTCTGGCTTTGCGAATCGAGAAGACTAATTAAAGCCAAAATCATTTGATTATTTATTCAAATCGGGGAGCCACTTCTCGCGGGGTTCAATGAGAATTTTAAAGTAATATGCAACTGCACTCGTTCGTCGCCGGCTTCCCGGCTAAAAGGTTTATTTGCCTATTCATGAATTCATACCTGTTATAACGGCTACAACAGTCGGCTGGAGCTGCTGACTTGGATGGACATTCGAGAGTTCCGCATAGATAATAAGCGCTTGTGAAATCGGCGAAGATGTGCCAATTAGAAGGAAAGCTTCCAAGCACAGCGCCACGATCGACAGCGTATCCTGTAACATTTATCGATGCTCGATTATTATGAGTTTGATTTACATTTTTTTTCTCGCTGTTTGAACAGATTGCGATTTTTTTCATTAAGTTGACTCAATTTTTAGATAGCTATGATAAAATGACGCTCGATTTGTTAAAAAAAAAAGAGAAATGTTTTTTCCCCCGTTTGCAGAAAGATAATCTTTCGATTAAAAACGGGGAAAAAAGCTCGCGCGCCCGAGAGTCAATAAAACGTCGGATTATGCATTGGCGTACCTCTGAAATCTCGGCGTGAATCGCGTAAATGAAGGTGGTCATGGCGGCGATGACGGCGGCGCAGCACTGTATTTTCAAAAAGTTCAGCCAGGTCCGGTTTCGCCACCAAAAGGCGGTTAGCACTAATATTGAAACTAGACACTGCAGCAGACAGCTGCCGCAGCCCAATATCACCACGAAATTCGTTTGATCGTTCTTCGCCAAAGCGACCTGTGGCAAAAAAGAGAGAAAACCGACCTGTTCATAAATTGACCGAGCTGCCAGCGACAATAGGCTCGATGCCCGAGTTTTTCCTCTTTACCCGCGCGCTACTTTTCCGCCCCCCGCAAAAGTGCGAAAATCAAAAGGTCCCTCGAGTGGGGGGATAAATTTGAACGTTTCCATCGGCCGCCGTGTCTATTTCATTTTCCGGGAACCTTAATCTTGAATTTAAATTGACTATTTTTCAAAATCCTTTGATCCCGGATCGAAAATTATTATTGTTGACTGAATCGAATCGGCGGCCGCTTTAACTTGAAGGAAAGATTAAAAGCCATAAAGCTAAGCATTATAAACATAGAATCGAACGGTCGCGCGGCTTTACTACTAGCTCCTGCGTGGCCATGAATAGTGAAGATAAATCTACGTGTCGATATGTTTGTTTCCACTTCCGCGCGAAAGTGCATATTTATGGCCGCGGGGCGGGGAGAGGGAGAGAAATGAATAAGCAGAATGTATGTGTTTTATTGTATGTACTTTTGCCCCAGTATGTGTTTTGATACGTCGGACGGGTAAATGCATTATGGGAAAAAGTGCGAATAAGGGAGAAAATAAGAAAGAGGAGAGGGAGAGGTGGCCTGGCGCATGCGTAGTTCTTCTTTGCTTTGTGCTTTTGTGCTGCGTCACATTTACATAATTGCTATATACAAGGGAAAATTGAAGTGCGGCGCAAATTTTACTGACGTAATTTCTGAATTGTATTTGCACTAAAGAAACTGCTGTTGTTGAAGTAAATTCGCGTGGTTTTCGAAGTCTAATATTGCGTAATGATAACTAACTGAAAATTTTGTTCGCAAGTTCCAACTTCAACAAACGAAATCGTTGCTTAAAAAGCCGCAGCAGCAAAGCTTTCGGTTAAAGGAGAAAAGTATATGCAGGAAAAAAATACAAATGTTCGGATAGAAAAGGATTACGTGTCGCGCACGCACTTCCATACATACAGCCGTCTTCTCTATACTGTCAGACTCATGAATCTTGGGGCACTCCGTAAAAGCATTGAAGCATTGCATTAAGCGCGCAATAATACGCCGCGAAGCTCGTCCCTCAATCCGCGCTTATTCATGCCCCGGATTTATTTCCGCATAACTCCATTATTCATTGTCAAGCGCATCTTTACAAAACAATTAGCGGGAGCGAGGAGGCTATTGATCATACGGCTGCGTATATACTTGCGTATGATTCTGCGTGACCTGTTGAAGCCGAAACCGAGAGTGCTGCTCGCTCGCTCCGGCCTCTCAATTTTTTTTTTTTTAGGGACTAAAAGCCCGCCGGCGGAGTTTATCGATTTTCAAATTTTTTCGCGTTCTTTGCGGAAAGCTTTTTTTTAATGGAGCTGCGTCGCCGGTTTAAATGATGGGGCACCTCTTTAAATGTCGGGGATTGTACTGCTGATGAATTTTGCAATATAGTTATTGTTATAAAATTAATTTATAATTGCTTTACGAAAAAATTGAGGAGTTTAGACAATTATAAAAGTCCCCTTAAAATCCCCATTTGAAAAAATGAGAATTGCATTAATATTGCGTTCTAGTAACAGTATATTGAATTTTTGATAAAATCAAGCAAACCAAAACCATTTTAAAGGGCACGACTAATGCAGTGTGAGAATAATTTTCAAAATTTTTGAAAATTTGACTTTGACGGCGTCATTTTCTCTTCTGACTGTTTCTCGTTAAGGAAAGTTTTCAAATTACATTTTATTTTATAATTTAGTGTAATTTAAAGAAACATCATTACTGTTATATTGTTTGAATTTACCATATTTTGTATTTAAAATTTAAAAAACGAAACTACTAAAATCAAATTTAAATGTCAATTTTAATATTACTTTATACTGCAAAAAGACTCTACGCAATTTTCATTTAAGCTTAGCCCGACGCATTACACTTAGTCATGCAGGTAACTAGAAAGCTCTTGCTCTTCGTCGTTCGTTATTTTTTGATTTGTTTATTATTAGTTACAACATTAAAATAAAACACAGTTTTTACCTAATAATTATTAAAATTATATTAAAATAGAATTGAATCTTTGTGTAAATCTTCCTCCTAAGTAACGCCTAAAATACGACTCTTATATTCAAAGTGATAATTAAATATGTTTGCTCGGAGAGTCTTAACCAATTTTAGCTGCTTGCTGGACGTAATTCTCGCTGGCCTTCTTCGATATTAACAGTGAAAAATGAACTTTATCTTCTCCCTTGCCAGCTCCTTCATTAAAAGCGATATCCCTGGCAGCAAAAACTTATTTAGCCCTTAAATCCCAAAGTCGATAACCCCTCTGAGTAGGATAATAGTCGACAGCGACGCAGTCCTTCGCTTTTAGTTTTATTTTCCTTCGGAATTGATCCGGATCTTCGCAGGCAAAAGTTTGCATCAGAAGGCTCATAATACTCCTCTGGCTTTATTTCATCCAGGCATATTTTGGTGGAGCTTATTAAACACTTGCGATTCGGCCAAGGCGCATCATCCAGAAACGTCCGATTTACGCTCTCGGTGTATCGATTTTGTCGGGGCTTGTCGTTTCGCGTCATATACCAAATGCGTTGAGTATCTTCTTCAATGTTGTCATATACATGATGGCAGTTGTTTCTCCTGAAAATTTTTATCTTTACTTTTCGTCCATAAGCTTCAACAAATTTGAAAAATTCTTAGCTATACTTAATCTTTGAATACGAGTAAATGAAAAGAAGGCCAATAAGTAACTTTGATCTTCTGACGGTTCAAACACTTGACACAAGCCGCTATTCTGCACCAGCTCCAATCCAGTCGTCGCTCTTTGTTCCTTGATCTTGAACGGCTGCTTGCCAAGTTTACCTTGAACACGTACATCGCATAAAGGCAGCTTATCATCCTTTGACACATGCCAAGAATCGTATGACCACTATTCTTTACCGGCATCAAGTTCCTACTTATCTCGGAGACATATGCAGAATTTTTTATAAGCAAACGTTCGACTCGCTGTATAAATTGTCATTTTCGAGGAAATATTCTTGCTCCGCGTTTGCTCGAGTCCTACTCTTATTAGCGGCAGTCACAGTGGTGGGGAAGTGCGGCGGCGGTTACACGTATAAGCTTATTATCTCGACGCAACTGTTTATATGGGCCTGGATCTAAAATCTACTAAATTTATAATGTACATTTTCTGCTGTTAAATTAGAAAACGCACGTACAACTTCTTTATCTTCTGATTCTTTTTCCCTCTCTAAAGTAGAACAAGTGAAATTTTCATTTATTTTCGAAGTGAGTATGGGTTTCACGCATAAATAAGTGAAAATATTATTTTGAAAATTAACCACTTGAAAATTCACTTTTTTATAAGTGAAAATTTTAAATTTTCTCAGCCCTTACATGATTGTCACTTGCATAATAAGTGAATAATCACTTATTGCACATGGAAGACTTTTGTCAAGTCGAATAAATGGAACTACTCCAAGCTTAACTGTAAGTATATCAGTATTCTGTATATCGGAAAAATGGCGGCTTTAAGCTTGATTTTAAAATAGGATGATATAAGTGGCTCCTTCCCAATGTCAAATCCCAATCCACTTCGAATAAGTGAATGTTCATTTATTCTACTTTAGAGAACAAGCTCCTTATTTGCGACGTCTTGGATCGGTGCAGTAAGGGAGATGTCTGAATTTATTTATACAATTGTAATGCCTGATATTTTCGTGCGCGTCTTGTTTAAGTTTATTACGTCTTTTTCTGCGTTAAGGATGTCGTGTCCGAGGCGAGTATGCGAAAAAGTCTATATAGATGAACAATTTTCCAGCCGAGTCGTCAGCGCTTCCCGAGAGCATTATTTTCCATTCGTGATCCTTAGAGTCGTAAACTGTCTTGAGACTATTCCATACCTTGGGCGGGGTAGCGTCACTTATATGTGGATGTATGGGCGGGATGTACCGACGAAATTATAATACAGTGAATGAATACTGCAATCAGAAAAGCTCTGGAAGGGAGCTCTATGTACGTATTGTAGCTGCTGCCGACTCGATATGTTAGATAAGTTCATGATAATGCACATTATTATACTAGGATGAAATTGATGTACTTAGATTTGTAAAAAATTGTTTCTACAGAAGCCCGAAGAGGTTAGCAGATAACAGAAAACGAAATGCAGCAATATAAAACAAAGTATATTGTGATTTTTTTACTTCGAAATCATCAAACTCTTTCTAGATTTTTATTTTTGATTTATATTGTATAAAGCATGGAGAGTAAAACTAATTATTACTACTTTATTAATACAACTCTCTTTTTAAAATTTATGATAATGGTGTGTTAATTTATTCATCAGTTAAAAATTTGAATTATCGTTCAATTTTGATGAATTTTGGTGTTTAAATATTAATAATTATTTTAACATTCATTTTATTAACTTTAAATTAATATTTTTTAATTCGACTAATTTAAAATGATTTGTCAGAGAAAAAGAAATTTCTTTAAAATGCATATTTCATTTCGTGCAAAATTAGCATTGCTTATTATATTATTTGGCAGTTATTTCATGCGTAGAGGCAAATTGACGTACGCATTAAAGTATGAATCTATATTACGTAATTACCCTTATAATTGTATAAATGCCATTCATTTTGATGAAAATCTTTGTTGATCAAGTCTATTCAGTATTTAATTACACAATCTCTCAATGCCTATTATGTACGAAGTTTAATTAGAGAAATTATATGCATATATATTCTAATTAATTATTCATTGAAAGACATTGAAACAGGAAATACAATAATACATATACGGTAATATTTTATTTACAATTTTTCGATAAATTAAAAAAATTGCCAAGGTACAATTTTTATATTACCGATGTGATTATGCTTGGAAATTTTCTTTGCACATTATTCGCGAAAATTTGTAAACTATCTATCCTCCCATAAATAATCATGTTAGTCCATCATAAACTTACTTAATAAATTATTAATACACGTTAATGAAATTAATACTAAAAGCGGATTTAAAAATAGGCAAACAAATGGTGGCCAAAATGAAATATAAAAATACGTAATAGTGCAAGATCTTTTTAAATAAATGATGAAAAACTAAGTATTTCATAAGCTTTATAAGCTTATCCAAAAAAAACTTTATAACATGAATTCTCTTATTGGCAGCTCGATCATAAATCAAATCCAGAAACCTATTAGTATGAGTGACCGTACTACTAACCTTTAAATCAATTGCAAGAGATGATTTATTCAGTTTTAGCTTGTTACGCGTAAGAAGACTTATTACTTCCTTTATTAATAAATGAATCAATCTCTTTCCGGTCAAGTGCTACTTTTAAATTCTATAAAACCGAAGAATCATTTAAAATTCATTCGATCAATAGAAAATAAAGAATGTTCATCCTCGTCTTAACACTCTTAATATAGGCTTATAAACCTAAGTAGGCTGCAAGAAGAAAAAAAAGTTCCCCGCCAATCGTCAAAGTGACTCGAGCCCCACAATTCAACAGGCCTGTTCGAATCTCTAAACGAAATGAATAACGGCCAGATGATCTAGGCCGTCTTACGCGGGCATCGGACGCGAATTCGAAGAAGCACGATAAAAAGGAAGGAGGTCGAGGAGGGAAGCGCGCGAGGCTCGAGCCTGCTGCCTCCCATAAAAGAGCAATCTATTAACGGATTCGCGCAGGCAGGCAGTCGTAAAGGATCCACTTGAAAGTGAAGCCCGCGCGGCGACAGGGGAAAAGTTGCGCCTCGCAACCAAGTGCTAATCCGATGTAGCGCGGAAATCGGAGGAGGAGGGCTTCGGTGGATATTGTAGGAGCGACGTTTCTCGAGGCGCGCCTGGATCTCGAAGCTCCGCGGGAGGCCGCGTTTCCGAATAAATTTTTATCACGCCGCCGACGGATTTCCTGCAGCCGTCGCGCGACGACGCCTCCGCCGTTCCACGGCGAAAGTTCGCGGGAGCGGAATCCCGAAAGCCGAGCCGCTGAATTTATCAAGGCGTTGGTTTCAATGAGCTGCCGCCGAATAGGGCGCGCTTCTTTCTGTTCTTTTCTATTTCCTGATTGCAGTGCAATTAATATGTGGCTGGGTTTTAATCGCTTGGGAACGGCGCTCGGCGTAAATTACAGCGAATTAGACGAAATTCAACGTCTTAAAGTAGTTATTTGTCTTCTAGCCTGGTGTTTGGCAGTGCTCGCACTCCGCCGGAGGGCAATGTGCCAGCTATT